>JASVEL010003102.1:0-108645 GCA_032618575.1 Nicotiana noctiflora
GAAGAGGTTTTTCTTAAACATTGAAAATTAGGCAACAAACATTGAAGTTGAAAGGAAAAGGTCATTCTAAAATTTTGGTTTTCCATTCTCCTTGTTTTTTTTCCGATTCCGTTCAGCTTAAAGAAGAGGATAATTGTCCTGGAGATTCTCAGATCAACACTTGAAATGGCAAAAAATTATGAAAAGCAAGAAATATACACAAACCCAACTAGGCAAGTAGTATGATGGATTTTAACTGATGTATTTCACGCCATGCTATTGGCTTTCTTTAGTTATCAATCAACGCACCAACAGAGAGAGAGAAATAATCGATCAGTATATCAGGAAGAAAAAAAATTACCGTACGTGCAAGCTTCTCCAACTTCTCCTTCTCAACTTTCTAAGAAGTCAAACAAGACATTAACTAGTTAGACAACTGAAAGACAGAGATAACACAGACACATCTAGTATGATAAAAAACTTCAGAATAAAGCATCAAAAAAACTTTTGAGTTATGACCCCCTTATCTGACCGAAGTATCGAAATGACATAACAAATACACAACCAGCATATAATAAACTATATGCTTGTTTGCTAAAACTACAAAATATAGACTAAGAAATAGCTTCTTTCCTTCTACTGAAGCAAGAAGGGGTGGTGAAAGTTACACATATCTTTTCATTTCTATATTCTAGTGAAAAAATGAACTATTATATCCAAACAAGTCATGCCATTAAGGGTAAAATTGGGATGCTCATTTAATAATTTCGAAATAGAGAAAGAAATAATTCATCTTGTGACAGACTAAAAAGAAAAGTAAAGTGGGACAGAAAGTAATTGATAAATACTCTCATTGATGTTTGATGATCATGCAAAAGAAACAATGGGTGGATAACTAAAACTGATAGCCTAGTACGGTGATACTCAAAATCAAGATTGAATAAGCAAGATGAGAATGAGAAAGATCAAACATCTAAAATTGTACACACTACACATCACTGAACCATTGCGCCAATTATGTGATAGACCAAAAAAGTACACCATATACACTTGATTTCAGGCACGTTATTAAGCAAAACTGAATATCACCTTGATGTAGACATTTTCAGCTGCTCTTTCCTCCTCGCTTAGCACCTTGCCACTGCTGGAGAGCCTACGAGAAACATACCTGAAAGCATTCCTGGCTGCCATCTTAGTTTTGTCTCCAAAGTCTTCTTGCAGCTGAAACAGTCATCAAATGAGTTGATTACAGATTATTTTATGGATGTTCAGAGTAAGTGTTCACAAAATTGAGTAAATGTGTCCTTTTTCCTTTCCTTTGTTTAGATTCATTCCAGCATAATATATGCCTTCTTAATCAATAATTTCTATAATTGCTAAGTGATAACTTGCAACAGACATATGTATATGGGTTTTCACAGGATAGCGGAGCAAGAGAGCAAATGTGTTTCCATCATGACAGAGACGATGTTTATCCCACAAAATGTTCGTATAGGCATATTATATCAACTAGGAACAGTATCACGCAGTTTTACTGCATATGTCAGTGTCCAAGACAAAGAGCTGAAGAGCGCAAGTGTTAGCACGAATTGAACTGCACGTTTTAAGTATCTCGTTCAAATTAGTGAGTAGTTTCTTATTCTAATTTTGTATCTCCCATAACTCTACTTTAGAAACTGTTCTTGAATGATCTATTCATATTCACACAAATGGATGCTCTTTTTAAGACATGTTCGAGACATACTAATTCCATATAGTCAAATGTTTGTCGGAGACGAAGTAGAACAGCGTATTCATCCTAAAGGTTTATGCATAACCATTTTAGATAACTATATGCAGCCATAGTTGCACTCTACAGACCACAATAAGTTTTTTAAGAAGCAACGAGGTTATCAGGTGCACTCTACAGACCACAATACGTTCTATACACAGCAACGTAATCAATAACCGCCGGAGAAAACAATTGAAGCTTATTAACGCAAATGGTATTTTATCACCATACTTATGCTGATGAGTTATATCCTTGAACTTCGAACAGCCACTCGCTATTCATGCTCTATCGAACATATCAATCAATTTCAATCAACAATTTATGACTCTTATCACAAACTAGCTAGGATCTAAATAATCTGTATCAGTTCCTCTCTATTCAGACTCACATTCCAAGGTAAAAACGTCCCAACAAATTCAGAAAATAGAGGTTTCATAGTAGTGTATAGTTTACAGTTTTCCATAGCAATCAACCTATCATGACCAGAAGCAGATTCCAAATTTGAACTTTATGGTTCTGAGTTTGGAATTCTACCACAACTCATTCGACATATTGGGATCAAAATCAATTAGTTGTACTAACTTAGTGAATATTTGAACACATATACAGTGTTCAAGACAAAGCTACTGGTCTCGGATGAACCCATAAGTTGCAACTTACATCCGGTTCTGACTGCGACTATCCTATGATGACATATATGTATCTAGTTGGGCCTTTATGTACACATACTATATGTCAAATCCCCTTCAATTCTTCGTGTATATACTTCTTTATATTTTGAACCCGTTAGTGAAAATCCTGTTATGTCGATATATACTACACACACACCCTCTTGACAACTATCTGGAAATGAAACGAACATATATGCATATATAAACGCATGAAACTAGAAAGCTCTACAAATCAAATGAGAAAAAAATCATAAAATCAAAACAGTTAAAGAAAATTTTCAACAATGAAACATCTGCCTACGAAACAGAAGCAGCTTAATAAATGCAAAATAAACTAATTCTCACTGCATAAAGCCACGCATTAAGCAATCGAAGTAGGATAAAAAATGTTAAAATAAAAAACAAAAAATAAAGCCCTAATAATTCAACAGCATATAAAAGCTGACCTTGTTGTTTCAGGTGGAAAGAGAAAATGTAGAGAGAGAAAGTGACTTGAGTTGGCGAACAAGAAGAAGAAAAGTGAGGTGCCAGTTTCCCAAATGGATCTTTCGTACTGGGCCGGCCCAGAGTTTTTTCATGGGCCTCTAGCTGTTTGGTTTTGAGAAGAGAAACTTTCGGAAACTATTATGTTTTAGTGGTTATTAGCTAGTTGTAGCTATCATTTACTATATTACTTTCTATAACTATATTTTTAGATTTTTTAAAATGTATTCGATGTATTTAAGTTACTTTATATTTTTAGATTTTTTAAAATTTATTCGATGTATTTAAGTTACGTTATTCATGAATACAGTAGTATTTCTTGGTGTGAAATAGGGGATTACAGCTAGACATATTATTGTATTCGACTGTAATTAATTACAGCGTAAAACAAGAGATTACAACTAGATACATTATTGTATTCGACTGTATTCACGATATGTATTTTTGAATACAGTATCGTAAATAGCGCAATTCGTGGTCTATTCAGTTATTTTTAAAACGAAAAGTGAATCAATTAACAAAATAGACTTTTAATATAACTCAACAAACATAATTATAAATCTGAATACATAAAATACATAAATTACATTAATTAAAAAAATACATGAATACATAATGGAATATAGTGAGACAATGAATATAATGAAATATACATTGAAATACAATAAAAAGAAGATAATGAATACAATAAAATATATAGAATATAGTGAGATAGATTGAAATATAACAAAAGAAAAAGAAGGTAAAAGACATTTTAGGTTGCACAGCCCCAAACTTCATTATCTTAATTAAGAATAACCCTAATATCTTAATTCATGGTCTTGACAGTCGTGATTCTGACTCAAAAATCTTCCTTCTTCGTCTTCATGGAATTCCATTCATCTTTCCATCAACGGAAAGTACGACCTTCCTTTGAATAGATGCTTCAATTCTTTGGTATTACCTTTGGTGATCTTATCTTCTTCGCTTTCAAGCCAAATGGGTTTTCAATATCAACTTAAACCCATATCCCAAAATCTCAACCCATTAATTGGACACCCCAATTATCCGAAAACCTGAAACAGTCAAACAATTGGATACCCAAATTATCCGAGGAATTTTAGACTAAACCGTAATCTCAATACTTGAAGGAGAGGAAACGGAGGAGTTTATGGAGGTCGGTTTTCATTGCAAAGCAACGACCGTCGCAATAGTGTCTTTCGAAATTGATTCAGAGCCCGGACGACTGATAATGAAAATTTGACGAGACAATGAAGATGAATCATAGTGCTTGTATTCATGGAGAAAGAATGGAATTGAGAGAGAGGTTTGACAAAAATTTAAAAGAATAAGAGAGAAAAATAATGCAAACAGTATTTTATGGCTTAAGGGTATGAGCTAACTATAAATAGATAATGGCTATAAAAATTAAAAGGTAGTTATGAAATATAATTTTTTAAAAGGATATTTATTAAAATAAATAATGTATCAATCCTTGCTATAGGAGGTCAAAATTTCTTTTGAGAAAACTATCTTCTATAGCCCCTCAAAATTTTAATAGCCCATACTTTTTTTACTGACACGAAATGGCCCTTCAGCCCAAACATATTACATCTAATAGCCCGAAATATATTTTTTGTATATCTTTTGTGTAGTGACAATCTATGTATTTTGTTAAGTGATCAGACAGAAATTGGATCAGACAGAAATTGTGTAGTGACAATCTATTTAGTATATATATCACATAAAATTTGTATATAGAGTGTATCGTACATCTTGCAATGCATCCATAATATATCATTAATGTATCCTAAGTCGTTTTGTGTATCCAAAGTGTATAGACTATTCTACAATATATAAATTTTGTAAATATAAAGTGTATCGTGCATTTTATTACTTATATATATATATATATATATATATATATATATATATATATATATATATATATATATATATATATATATATATGAAATATTTTCTTGAATTTAATATTGTGTTAAAAATTACAATGATAATAGTTATTGACAATTTATATCTATTATATATTATCTATTTGAATTTACATTTACGTTCTTTGGACATAAAGGGGTGTTTGATTTAAAGAGTGAAGAACTTATTATTTTGTATTGAATAAATAAACACATGAAACAAAAATTATAACAATAAGGATATATTACTTTGAAGATGACCGTCCGCTTTTATGTCACGATCCTAACTCCAGTCGTGATGGCGCCCAACACATTGCTAGGCAAGCCCGACCATTTCAACGCCCTTAACCAATTAACCACAGTTCATAATTAAGTAACACAGATAATTTACTAAGTCTTAATAATGAAAATCTGAAATAGATCAAATAAAAACACTATTACACAGCCTGAATGATCCGGTGTCACAAGTCCGAGCCTCTAATATACGGGTGTCAACCAACTACATAATGTTCTAAAGAAATGCGGAATAAAATAAATAGGATAGATGGGAAGATCAGGACTGCATATGTTATGCAGCTACCTTGATGCTCCTGGATATAATGCTCGCCAGAGAAAGTCTCACTCAACCGAGTGGGTGCACCTGAATCTGCACACAAGTTGTGGGGAGTAATGTGAGTACTTCCAAACTAGAGAGTAATGAATATAAATAAAGGCTGAGAGTAAGAAATCCTATATAGGCACAAGATAAGCTATAATTACAACAGTTTACCAAGTAATATCAATTTAATAAACCAATGAAATTAATTCTACAACAGGCAAGTAGATATAACAATCAAATAAGGAATGAAACACATAATACGGTATTCTCTTGTACTCAGTGCAGCGTGTAGCCTGCTCCATTTATTCATCATCGACGGCGCTCACTAGGGGTGTGCAGACTCCGGGAGGGGCTCCTTACGGCCCAAGCTTAATACCAAGCCATCCCGTGATATCCATTAGGCCCTAAGCCTCATGCCAATATCAATATAATACTGTTGCGGCGCTCAACCCGATCCCATACTCAGTCCAAAATCATATAAGCCCATTGGGCACAATAATATAAAAATATTCAGTCCAAACTTCATTAGAAATATTATTTAACTTCCATGTTTTTGAAAAACAAAATGGTTGAGTTTGCAAAATAGTATTAAATACTAGGACTAAGTTCAATTGTCTGAAAATATGGTAAGAAATCAGTAACAACAATCCCTGAAGGATTCAATCAGTTGGCACGAGGCCAAATTATGACAATTAATCCATTTTTATAAGGATATCATTAAGCTTGAATCAATTAGGTAGTATTTTTATTAAGCGGGACTGTAACGACCCGACCCGTTGTTACGTGAGTTATCGCCCCATTTTCCCCGTTTTATGCTTCTATAGGTTTCATTATAAGTGTTAGGAAAATTTGAAGTAATTCGGATAGAGTTCGGGTAGAAATGAGAGAATAAGTATCTTTATGAGAATGTTAGTTTGGAGAAGTCAACCGAATGTTGACTTATGAGTTAGAAGGCTCGGAATGGATTTTCGATTATTCGAATAGTTTTGGAGGACGATTTGTGACTTAGGAGCGCAATCAGAGTTGAATTTGGAGGTCCGGTGTAGAATTAGGCTTGAATTGGCTAAGGTTGGATTTTGGCAAATTCCGGTTGATAGATGAGATTTTGATCCGAGAATTGGAATGGAATTTCTTAGAGTTTCTGTAGCTTTGATATGTGATTTGTGATATGTGTGTAAAATTTCTGATTATTCGGAGGTGATTTGGTTGGGTTTTGATCAAATGCGTGTTTCGGAAGTTTTAGAAGAACTTAGGCTTGAATCCGATGTAAATTTGGTGTTTTGATGTTAGTTTCGGTGTTTTGAGAGTGCAACTAAGTTTGCATGATCATATGTGACATGTTAGTATATTCGTATGCGGTCCCGAGGAGCTTGGGTGAGTTTCGGATAGGTTTGGGTTGCGTTGTGCTCGTTTTTCTTATGATTCGACATCGTTTCTTCAAGCATAAATGATATCATATTGAACAAATGAGCTCCGATTACTGTTTGAATGGAACATTAGATCCGTATTGTAATTACGGACCCGTAGCAAAAAGAATCATCGAATTTAGACATTGTATGAGGATTTTATGGCTATTTTACTAAGGTTGCCCAGATTTTTAGGTTAATGACGAAACTGCCCCTGACGGCGTATTAAAAACCTGCACTATTTGCAAATCTTAAAACCTACATATCTCCTTCATTACAATGTCAAATTGAGTGATTCAAAAGCTTATATTCATTAAAATTTCACAAGGCATCCATTGGAAGTAGTAAAACGCGTGAGCAGTATACCTATAATAAGCAGGTCGAGTTTTCTTCCAATTTTGAAACGGGAAGAAGCTTCTGCGGCGATTTTTAAGAGAGAAATCAATGGCTAATCGCTGGAGGTAAGTTTCTAGACTCAAAAACATAATTTTATGCTACAATCAACACCAAAATTCCTGAAATTGGGTAGAATTTGTGAAGAACTAGGGCCTAAATCATGAACACGAACTTTTGGATTTTGAAAGGCCATTCGAGCTCCGATCTCGATAAATTTTATACGCACGGACTCGTGACGAGACGAGGAATCCGTTGCTATGATTTTCTGAATTTTTTGAGAAGTGGGACCGGGCCTCGGGTTTTTTCAACTTCGTGAATTGTTGCATTTTTTTGAGTAATTTTGATTGGGTTATGTTTCTTTGACCCAAATTTATGTTATTATTGTGGTTTTGACTAGCTTCGACGCACGAGGCATCACATTTGAAGGGAAAAGGTATCGCGGACGAGTCCACAAACGGCTAGAGGTGAGTAGTTAGTGTAAGCCTGAGGGTTCGAAACCCCGGCTTAGCACATTGTGACACTAGTAGGGCGTGGCTCGCACCCCATGGCAGGTGCGGGATTGATTATGACTGGGGATTGAGACTTGGTCCATCCCGGATATGAATAATATGTTATATGCGGTTGAAACACACACTGCCTTAGATATATTTATGGGCTGTAAGCCATGTTTGGGGCCTTGTGCCGACCTGTAGTATCCCTAGAGAATAGACATATATGTGATAACTTGGTGTGCTTAATCACTGATCTCAGTCCTGGTTTGAAATCACTATTACGAAATGCTAAGTCACATGTTCTTGGAAAATTAAATAAAAATTTAAGTATTTTCATCATTAATGAACTGGAACCTGGAAATAAATAATTTGAATTGTTCTGAGACTCATATGCATATTGTAGACTGAGGATGGATCGGGTTGCACGCCGCAGCAGATGATATAAGGATCGGGCTGCACGCCGCAGAAGATGATATGATATTGGGCTTGGGCTGAAGGAGCCCCTCCGGAGTCTGTACACACCCCCAATGAGCGTCGTCGACGTTAAACGGATCGGGCTACACGCCGTAGCAGTCATGTGCATTGCATTGCATTTTATCTATTGATTATCTGTGTTAGTTGTGATTTGTTGTTGTTGTTAGTTCGTGGTAGGTACCGAACTGTAGTTTAGCTTTGCTTTGTGGTATTCTGTGGATTTCTTGCTTTCAGCTATTATTATATACTTTTTACTCACTGAGTACTTAGTACTCACCCCTACTCCCTGCACCTTTGTGTGCATATTCAGGTACATATGAGGGTTAGACGAGCACTCCAACTTATATCAGAGTTATTTCGAGTTGCTGAGGTAGCTGCCGGCGTTCGCAAAACCTAGCTTCTCTTTCCATTCAGTTATTACTATATGTTTCAGACTTGAGTATTTCATTCAGTATTTCTATGACTATTCAGTTTTGTTTAGAGGCTCTAGACTCGTGACCCCAGATCTTTTGGGATTGTTATTTCGTTATTCACACTTCTAAGTATTTATTTATACTATTATTATTGGAGTATCTATTGACTCATATATTCTTCTTGAGTTGGTCCTTCCGGGACTGGTTTTCTAATTGGAAACAGTTGTTGGTCTGGCTTACCTAGCTTTAAGGTTGGGCACCATCACGACCGAATTTGGGTCGTGACAAGTTGGTATCAGAGCCTAGGTTACTAGGCCTCGCGAGTCATGAGCCGGTTTAGTAGGCTCTCGCGGATCGGTACGTAGACATCCGTATCTATCCTCGGGAGGCTACAAAACTTTTAGGAAACACTCCACTTTCTTTGAATTCTTATCGTGCATATTTAATTCAGCTTGAGAAATAACTCTTGAAATTCCTTCCACACGTCTGTACGCGCATGCGAGCATTCAGTAATACATCTGCATCGATGGCTGGAGATTCCCCGATCGAGGAGCGAGATGTAATCTCCATGAGTTCATGTTGGGCCAATCTGGAGGACTTGAGGCCGAATCTTCGCCTACGGCTTGAGCACCAAAGTGCTGATTATGCGAGCAAGTACTTTCAACTTATGTGTTCGGTAATGTCCTTATTAGCGGGGATGGCGGTCGGATATCCACGTGATGAGTAAGTTAGCGCTGTGAGGTGTATCTATGTGATCTTGGTAGTGATGAAGAAGTTTGTGGGATAATAGATGAACTATTAAGCAATTCGTTCCTATTGCGATCTGTTGTGTAACCCCAAGTTGCGGGCGCGTGAAGAATATTGTCGTATCTTCTAATTGAAAGTTAAGTGCAATACGTGTGGCGGTATCAGTTCAGACTAAGAAAAATAAATTGGCGGTATTTTATATGTGTTATGATTCAAATAAGTGCGACACATGCCCCTGTATCAATTTTGATAATGTAAAATAGGTAGTATTAAGATTAATGTTGTTGATATACATTTTGATGTTTTGTTAAGTTGTAGCCGTGCTGTTAGGATGGTTTTGGTGATTCTCTGACAGGTGGATAAGCCTAATTACAAAGGAAACTCTGCCGTAATTTTTGAAAAATTTGGGACTTAGTAAAAATTTTCACACCTAGAAAATAGGCTTAGCTGTTATATGGGTGAATGCAAGAAAAAATGCAGAAGAGTTAAAATTCCAGATGATTTGTGTTTCCACAAGCTTATGAAAGAGCAAGTTTAATCTCATTATGGTATTATGACAGCAATGAAGCATACACGTTATGAGTATAGTGAGTTGTGATATATGGCTTCGAGCTAAGTTGGGGAGACTGCGTTGAGTAGCTAATTGCACGATTATGTGCTATGTTGGTTCTGTCTTAAATTATACTGGCAAACCAGTTCTGATTGCAGAAATTGAGCCGAGAATGGCACGAGTGAAGGAAAAGTTTTGACAAGATGTCAAGAGATCGGACGAGCAGGAAGGAAGTTTCGATGGTTAAGATAAATTAATATCATCTTCAGCATCACCTGAGAGCGGTGTTGTGTCCTGGTTAATGATTCTTGATCGCTCTTCCGCGTTAGTGTGACCAGTGGTTTGGAGGTGCGCCCCATATATTGTTGTCGTAGGTTGTGGGAGTGTGTTCCACTAGAAGATTATATAAGTGTCGCAGGCAGTCACTTGACTAGTTAAAGATGTAAACCAAGTATGAAGGTTATGATAGTGTCGTTAAATTGAGGAATTCATGCCTGGAGGGCACGTGGCATATTGGGTTGTGAACTGGGGAGGATTACTCCAATTATGATGGTTGTTCTTGTGTTCTATGAAGAAAATGGAAGTTATCATGGACCTTTGAAAGGTTATTAGGCTAGTTCAGTGTGATGAGGATCGGCTTGAAGTCGGTGGATAGATTTAATGTGAATAATGGCTCTATATCAGGCCAGATGTGTGCATTGTTGTAATGCGGTTCTCGTGGAGGAGTAGTTAGGTTGATGTTCCTTTGTCAGATATTTCGCGTAGCGATGCATTGCTGTGCGGTGTGTGAGATAGCTTGAGAAAATTGCTATGTGTTAAGAGTCCGCGTAGGAATGACGTTATATGAGCATCTTGGCTTTTGAAATTCCAATTGTACGTCGCACCTCAATTGTGCTTGAGTTTTGTAGTTATAATGCTATATAGTCCTCAGAGGTGTTATTATGCACTTAGCATGCTTAAGACCGATATTCGGTATTTTGTTGTTATGAGCAAATTTGGCTCGATGTGCATCTCCTTATGTGAGATCTACGTGTGGATCGGATGACACGCCACCATGGGTATGTTATCCGGGTCTGGTTGCACGCCGCAACAGTGTGATAACGAGTATAGACCTCTATATGCCATCTTTGTATGTCTTGCTTCCTGTTTTCCAAGGAAAGTCTTTGTTAGTGCGTAGGATTTGATAATTCCTTTCAAGGCTCGTTTTCTTTAGTACCGCATTCGAATTGGTAACCCATTGGCACATTGGGGCATCATATGAGACATTTACTTATGTCTGGAGTGGCTTATTGCCCGAGCAGTTCGTACTGAGTGAAACGAGATCATTGAATTCGAGATCAGTGCAATCTGGAGTATATGAAGTAAGGTAAAGAGCTAAGATAATTTTTTGGTTCAGAATAAGGTGATAGTCCTTGCCAAAAGTATAAAACTAATGAATTGTTGTCTCGACGGTGGCTAAGAATGTATACGGATCTCATCCGTCATGTCAGCATTGTAAGAATTTGCACAAGGCATATTTATGTCATACAGAGCATGGAATGTGTAGTGATTCCTTCGAAGTGATTAGATAATAGAGCTTCATATGATTAGGGTGAATGGCCCTCATATGTCCAAGGAAATGGTGTTGCTAATCATAGCGAGTTGACGCGAGTGTGTGTTTCAGAAAAGGGTAATATGATTAAACTGATTAAATTTCAACAGTATTGTGGCATGCTCTTGTTGGGTCCACTAGTAGTATTTGGGTTTGCATGGTAGCACAGGTAAATATTGAGTATCTGTCATGGAATGATTAAGTATCAAATGGGTGCATGTATTTGCACGGTGGAAATTGGGATCAGGTATGATGAATTGAGTGTTATATAGAGATCTGATGTACAGGTTATGTTGAGGTGGTGGATCTTTATTCGCTGGAATGTTATATTTTGGATGCGTTTCGTATGGCCGGGCATGTAACTGGGTGATATTGTGAATTTCGGTATTATTTGGTGGCTTAGGTAGGAGTTAGAGAAGTGGAAGAAACATTTTCAGGCTTCTTGGTACTAAGTTCATTGGCAGGCCGATATGGCTACGCATTTAGCTGGAGTTAGTTTGGTTGACCCTGAGTTGTACTATTAAGGAATAGGTTGAGTCTATCGTTATTGAGCTTGTTAGCGATCTGAGAAAAGATATGAGTTGTTTTTCGATGTTGTGAGACATTGTGATTTGTTAGTTATGGGCACATGTGGTGCGGTTCCATTGAGAATTTATAGAGAAAGTCAAGCGGGAAGAGTAATTGAGTGTTGCTCGGTGTATGGAGCATTGGTTATGGTCTATCGGGTTGTGTGTTGTGTGTTCGTTATTTCACCGTGGGTGTAATGAATTACGTTAGTTTAGACATCAAAGGTGCATGGTTATTGATTTGAGCATAGCGGCTTGATGTGCTTCAGGTGTAATGGTGTTGGGATAGGATCGTGAATTATAGCGAGGCTCTGGGAATTATGACCTTTTCAGGTTGATTCAGGCATTCTATTTCTATGATGTGAGATGGGGTCTCAACCTTGTATTGTAATGGTATTGATGAGCTTGAGGTACAGCTCTTTCATTTGAGTCATTGTCCTGATTTGAGTGTGTTCAGATTGTTTCTTAATGGTACGTGTATTATACAAGATGTGGTTTAGACTTGTATGGAGGTATCATATCACCAGAGTGGTGTTGGATTCGAGGTGATCGTTGGGTTCATTAATGAATACGGACAAATTTGATCTCAGCTTGTTAGGGAGATAATATCGAGGTTTGACCCGTAAATCTGTTGTGATATCAGTTAAGGGAAGTGGTTTCATGAGTGGTTGATCTGAGAGATGATTACGATTTATAGCGTGTTTCATTCATCGTTAGCAGAATAGGAAAGTGTGGAAATAAGGCTTTAGATAATAAGAGGTTCTTTGCTGGTAATTGGTTGTTGGGGACAAATGCTGTGAATAGAAGTTATGATTCCAAGTGTTTGGTTTAGGCGGTATATCATATGTTTTCACCTGAGGGTGCAAGTATGGGTATTACAGCTGGTTCGGGCTTACTCTGAGTTCAGATGTGATTCTGATCTGGTGTATGCTTTTCGGAAAGTGCGACATGGTTGTGTGGTTTGGTTTATAGATTAAATGAATTGTGAAAGTTTGGCTATATTGTGTTATCGGTGCTATGCGAGATAGGTTAATGAGGGATCACCCCGGGTATATGGTTGGTAAGATCATTCAGCTACTGGTTGGCTTCTAGGGAACTCTCGATACGCCCGAGGACGAGCGTTTGTTTAAGTTAGGGAGGATGTAACGACCCGACCCGTTGTTACAGGAGTTATCACCCCATTTTACGCTTCTATAGGTTTCATTATATGTGTTTGGAAAATTTGAAGTAATTCGGATAGAGTTTGGGTAGAAATGAGAGAATAAGTATCTTTATGAGAAGGTTAGTTTGGAGAAGTCAACCGAATGTTGACTTATGAGTTAGAAGGCTCGGAATGGATTTCCGATGATTTGAATAGTTTTGGGGGATGATTTGTGACTTAGGAGCGCAATCAAAGTTGAATTTGGAGGTCCGGTGTAGAATTAGGCTTGAATTGGCTAAGGTTGGATTTTGGCAAATTCCGGTTGATAGATGAGATTTTGATCCGAGGATCGGAATGGAATTTTTGAGAGTTTCTGTAGCTTCGATATGTGATTTGTGATGTGTGTGCAAAATTTCAAATTATTCGGAGGTGATTTGGTTGGGTTTTGATCAAATGCGTGTTTTGGAAGTTTTAGAAGAACTTAGGCTTGAATCCGATGTAAATTTGGTGTTTTGATGTTAGTTTTGGTGTTTTGAGAGTGCAACTAAGTTTTCATGATCATATATGACATGTTAGTATATTCGTATGCGGTCCCGAGGAGCTTGGGTGAGTTTCGGAGGTTTGGGTTGCGTTGTGCTCATTTTTCTTATGCTTCGATATCGTTTTTTCAAGCATAAATGATATCATATTGAACAAATGAGCTCCGATTACTGTTCTGAAGCATTATATCCGTATCGTAATTACGGACCCGTAGCAAAAAGAATCATCGAATTTGGACATCGTATGAGGATTTTATGGCCATTTTACTAAGGTTGCCCAGATTTTTAGGTTAATGATGAAACTACCCCTGGCGACGTATTAAAAACCTACACTATTTGCAAATCTGAAAGCCTACATATCTCTTTCATTACAAGGTCAAATTGAGTGATTCAAAAGCCTAATTCATTAGAATTTCACAGGGAATCCATCGGGAGCAGTAAACCGCGTGAACAATATACCTATAATGAGCAGGTCGAGTTTTCTTCCAATTTTAGACGGGGAAAAAGCTTCTGAGGCGATTTTTAAGAGAGAAATCAATGGCTAATCGCTGGAGGTAAGTTTCTAGACTTTAAAACATGATTTTATGCTAGAATCATTCCTGAAATTGGGTAGAAATTGTGAAGAACTAGGGCCTAAATCATGAAAACGAATTTTTGGGTTTTGAAAGGCCATTCGAACTCCGATTTCGATAAATTTTATATGTACGGACTCGTGGCGAGATGAGGAATCTGTTGGTATGATTTTCGGAATTTATTGAGAAGTAGGCCCGTGGCTCGGGTTTTACCAACTTCGTGAATTGTTGGGTTTTTTCGAGTAATTTTGATTTGGTTATGTTTCTTTGACCCATATTTATGTTATTATTGTGGTTTTGTCTAGCTTCGA
This sequence comes from Nicotiana noctiflora, assembly GCA_032618575.1. Classification (NCBI taxonomy): domain Eukaryota; kingdom Viridiplantae; phylum Streptophyta; class Magnoliopsida; order Solanales; family Solanaceae; genus Nicotiana; species Nicotiana noctiflora. Next base: position 14,610 of record JASVEL010003102.1, read on the forward strand.
CGCACGAGGCAACAAATTAGAAGGGAAAAGGTATCGCGGACGAGTGCACAGCCGGCTAGAGGTGAGTAGTTAGTGTATATGGTAGCCTGAGGGTTCGAAACCCCGACTTAGCACATTGTGACGCTAGTAGGGCATGGCTCGCACCCCATGGTAGGTGCGGGATTGATTGTGACTGGGGATTGAGACTTGGTCCATCCCGGATATGAACAATATGTTATATGCGGTTGAAACACACACTGTGTTAGATATATTTGTGGGCTGTAAGCCATGTTTGGGGTCTTGTGCTGACCTGTAGTATCCCTAGGGGATAGATATATATGTGATAACTTGGTGTGCTTAATCACTGATCTCAGCCCTGGTTTGAAATCACTATTATGAAATGCTAAGTCACATGTTCTTGGAAAATTAAATAAAAATTTAAGTATTTTCATCATTAATGAACTGGAACCTGGAAATAAATAATTTGAATTGTTGTGAGACTCTTATGCATATTGTAGACTGAGGATGGATCAGGCTGCACGCCGCAGCAGATGATATAAGTATCGGACTGCACGCCGCAGCAGATGATATGATGTTGCGCTTGGGTTGAAAGACCCCCTCCGGAGTCTGTACACACCCTAGTGAGCGTCGTTGACGTTAAACAGATCGGGCTACACGTCGTAGCGGTCATGTGCATTGCATTGCATTTTATCTGTAGATTATCTGTGCTAGTTGTGATTTGTTGTTGTTGTTAGTTCGTGGTAGGTACCGAACTGTAGTTTAGCTTTGCTTTGTGGTATTCTGTGGATTTCCTGCTTTCAGCTATTATTATATACTTTTTACTCACTGAGTACTTAGTACTCACCCCTACTCCCTGCACCTTTGTGTGCAGATTCAGGTACACAAGAGGGTTAGACGAGCACTCCAGCTTATATCAGAGTTATTTCGAGTTGCTGAGGTAGCTGCCGGCGTTCGCAGAACCTAGCTTCTCTTTCCATTCAGTTATTACTATATGTTTCAGACTTGAGTATTTCGTTTAGTATTTCTATGACTATTCAGTTTTGTTTAGAGGCTTTAGACTCGTGACCCCAGATCTTTTAGGAGTGTTATTTCGTTATTCACACTTCTCAGTATTTATTCATACTATTATTATTGGAGTATCTATTGACTCATATATTCTTCTTGAGTTAGTCCTTCTGGGACTGGTTTTCTAATTGGAAATAGTTGTTGGTCTGGCTTGCCTAGCTTTAGGGTGGGGCTCCATCACGACCGAGTTTGGGTCGTGACAGGGACGGACCAAGTCACAATACCTGGCGGTGCTCTATCCCACGCCCGTTATATGACGTGCAAGTCACCTCAGTATAGCACTATAATGTGCAAATTCGGGGTTTCAAACCCTCAACAACATTTACATCTATTACTAACCTCAAGCCGGCCAAAATCCTAGCTCGCTATGCCTTTGCCTCTCAATTCGACCTTCTCGTGCGTCGAGTATGACCAAAACCACAACAAATACGTCACATTATGCTATAGGAATAATACCCAATCGAAAATAATTGAAAAACATCAAAATCCCAAAATTTGGCAAAATCTATGCCATGAGCCCACTTCTTGAAACTCAAAAATTCTTACACCAATGGGTTCCTTATCTTTCCACGAGTCTATACATATAAAGGACACCAAAATTATTGTCCAAATGACCCCATAAATCCCAATTCTTGCTCTCTTAAGTTTCAAGTTCTAAACCACCATTTTTGCTAAGTTTTCATTGATTTCAAGGTTAATTCCACAATAAAAATGTGTTTTTAGCTCATAGGACTTACCTCCAATCAATCCCAGCCGAAACCCTTCAATTCACGTCCAAAAGCTCTCAAGGTATTCAATAATGGAGGAAAATAAGACTTGGTTCGCGGATAAAATATTAATAAAACCCTTCTGCCCAGGCTCGTGTTTATTCTATGCGGTCGCAGCCCCAGGCTTGCGATCGCATTGAACAAAATTTCCACCTCCAGTGCTAACTCTACGCGATCACATACATCACATTGCAATCGCATTGAACAATGCTCCTTACATTACGCGATCGCAGACACATCCATGCTATCGCGAGGAACAAAACTAATCTCCCAAAAATTCCTTCTATGCGATCGCACTTCATGGACTCCTGACTCTACGCGATCGCGGACACCACCCTGCGATCGCATAGAACAACTGACCAGCCCCCCCCCAAATCCTTCTATGTGATCGTGTCTCCACACCTACGATCGCATAGAGCAAAATCCTGCAACACTGACTTGCAATTTTTCTACAACACTTAAGTCTTAAAAACCTTCCGTCGGCCATCCGAAATCACTCGGAGGCCCGCAAGACCTCAACCAAAAGAATCAATGCATCGTAAAACATCATACAAACTTGCAATAATCATCAAAAGACATTAAACAACACCAAACCCGTCAAATTACATCGGATTCAAGCTGTCACGACCCAAATCCAGTCGTGATGGCGCCCAACAATCAAGCTAGGCCAACCAAACAAACAATTTAATTATAACACAATACCAGTCCCCAAATGGACAACCCAAGAAGAATATATGAGTTTAAGAACTCCAATAATAATAATACTGAACAAAAGTATTGACACTCCCAAAGATCCGGAGTCACAAGTCTAGAGCCTCTAACAAAACCCAACAGGAAATAGAGAGTACGATATGGAAGTACTCAAGTCTGAATACAAAATATACAATAACAACTGGAATGAGAGGAGGAGCTAGGCTCTGCGAACGTAGGCAGCTACCTCAGCAACTCGATGTGACAATGTAAACGCCGGAGATGTCCGTCTACTGCTCCTGTGTACCTGAGTCTGCACACAAAAGGTGCAGGGAGTAGGGGTGAGTACTAAGTACTCAGTGAGTAACAAATATATATATATAGTTGACAGTAAGAAATCCACAAAATACCACAATATGAAGCTACACTACAGTCCGATTCTCCTACGAACTAGCAACAACAATACAATACAGCTACCACAGAGTAATTCAACAAATACGGATGCAATGCAATGCACATAACCGCTACGGCGTGTAGCCCGATCCAATTTAACGTCGACGGCGCTCATTGGGGGTGTGTACAGACTCCGGAGGGGCTCCTACAGCCCAAGCGCAATACTGCTGCGACGTGCAGCCCGATCCTCATATCAACCACTGCGGCGTGCAGCCCGATCCCATGCTCAGTCCACAATAAGCAATTAAGTCACAAAATAATTCATTTTCCTTATTTCCAGTTCTCAATTCATAATTTATGAAAAATACTTTAACTTTATTAATTTTGCAAAAGCCGGTGACTTAGCATTTCAAAAGTGTGATTTTAATTTCCAGGACTGAGATCAGTGATTTAAGCAATTTTAGCTATCACATAACTATTGTCCTCTAAGGACGCTACAGATCGGCACAAGGCCCCAAACAAGGCTTACAACCCACAAATATAGCAAATACAGTGTATTTCCAACACTAACAACATATTATTCATTTCCGGGATGGACCAAGTCTCAATCCCCAATCACAATCAATCCCGCACCTGCCACGGTGTGCGAGCCACGCCCTATTAGCGTCACAATGTGCTAAGCCGGGGTTTCGAACCCTCAGGCTACAATATACACAAACTACTCACCTCTAGCCGGTCGTAGACTCGTCCGCGATGCCTTTTCCTTTGAATTTCGTTGCCTCGTGTGTAGAATCTAGTCAAATAACAATAATTATATCAAATACCGGTCAAAGAATCATAACCCACTTCAATTTATATGAAATTCGCATAATTACACTAAGTTGGTAAAACCCGACCCCGGGACCCACTGCTCGGAAAATTCCGAAATTAGTACCAACACGATCCTTATCTCGCCACGAGTCCGTGCATATAAAATTTATCAAAATCGGAGTTCAAATGGCCTCCCAAATCCAAAAATCCCGTTTTCAATATTTAGGCCACATTTCTTCAAGATTTCAACCCAATTTCATGAAGATTGATGTTAATACTACCATAAAATGATGTTTTTGAGTCAAGAATCTTACCTCCGACGAATACCCGATGACTTCTCGGTGATTTCCTCGAGTTTTCTTCTCTCTAGGGCTCAAAATTGAGTTTTGGGTTAATGAACCCGTAACTCTCTGTTTCTGGATTAAATTCACTGCCAGAACTTTTTCTTCTACGCGATCGCGACACACTTCACGCGATCGCGATGTTCAAAAACTCGGCCTCACGCGATCGCGACTTCCCTCACGCGATCGCGATGTACAATCTCCCGGCTTCACGCGATCGCGTCCCTATTCTTGCGATCGCATAGCACATTTTTCCCTTGGACCCATTTCTCTTCTACGCGATCGCGTAGATGATCCTGCGATCGCGATGTGCACCCGTTTAATTCTACGCGATCGCGACTTGTTACCCTGCGATCACGATGCCCTAGCCCCCAGCTCTACGTGATCGCATCCCCCTCCCCGCGATCGCGGAGAGCAAAAGCCTGCTGCGTTTATGAACAGCAACCAGCTTTCTCTTTTCTTCCAAAAATGGTCCGTTTGGACCCCCGGATTCATCCCGAGACCCCCAGGACCCCAACGAAAACCACCAACATATTCCAAAACATGATACGAACTTGTTCCAATCATAAAAACACCATACTAAACATCAAAATCTCCATTTACTCACGGATTCAAGCCTAAGTTTCTTCAAAACTTCCAAAACTAACATTCAATCCAAAACCCGATCAAACGATGTCCGAATGACCTGAAAATTTGCGCAGACACATCCAAAATCACATAACGAAGCTACAGAAATTGTCGGAATTTCATTCCGACCCCCGGATCAAAATATCACCTACCATCCGGTTTTCGCCAAAATTCAACATTCGCCAATTCAAGCTTAAAACTACTCCGGACCTCCGAATTCAATTCCGATTGTTCTCCTAAGTGATAAATGATCCCCCGGAACTAGTCGAATCATCAGAATCCGGTTCCGAGCATTCTAACTCAATAGTCAACTCTTAGTTGACTTTTCATATTCAAGCTTTCTTCAAACATGCTATTTGTTTCATTTTCAATCCAAATCACTCCTAACTCACCCGATATACTCTAATACTGTTTTAAAAGCATAATATATGTAATTGCAAGGTAACGGGGTGGTAATTCTCGTAACGACGGGCCGGGTCGTTACATTCTCCCCAACTTAAACAAACGCTCGTCCGCGAGTAGGTTAAGAAACATACCTGGAGTATCAAACAAGTGTGGATATCTACTTCGCATCTCCTGCTCGGTCTCCCAAGTTGCTTCCTCCACAGGACGACCTCTCCACTGCACTTTCACTGAAGCTATGTCCTTGGATCTCAGCTTACGAACCTGTCGACCCAAAATGGCTACTGGTTCCACATCATAAGTCAAATCCTCATCTAGCTGTATCGTGCTGAAGTCCAACACATGAGACGGGTCTCCGACATACTTCCGGAGCATAGATACATGGAACACCGGGTGAACTCCCGACAAACTGGGTGGCAAAGCAATCATATAAGCCACCTCCCCAACTTTCCTAAGCACCTCAAAAGGTCCAATAAACCTTGGGCTCAACTTCCCTTTCTTTCCAAACCTCATAACACCTTTCATAGGCGAAACTTTCAACAACACCTTCTCACCTACTGAATAAGACACATCTCGGACCTTCCGGTCTGCATAACTCTTCTGACGCGACTGAGCTGTGCGAAGTCTCTCCTGAATCACCTTTACCTTGTCTAAGGCATCTTGGACTAACTCTGTCCCTAACAACCTAGCCTCGCCGGGCTCGAACCAACCAACTGGAGACCTACACCGCCTCCCATATAAAGCTTCATACGGTGCCATCTGAATGCTGGACCGATAGCTATTATTGTAAGCAAACTCCGCCAAAGGCAAATAATCAGCCCATGAACCACCAAAATCAATAACACAAGCACGCAACATGTCCTCCAATATCTGAATAGTACGCTCAGACTGCCCATCCGTCTGTGGATGAAATGTTGTGCTCAGCTCTACCTATGAACCCAACTCTCGCTGAAATGTCCTCCAGAACTGAGAAGTGAACTGGGTACCTCTGTCTGATATAATGGAAATAGGAACTCCATGCAATCTCACTATCTCACGGATGAATATCTCTGCCAACCGCTCTGAGGTATAGGTAGTACACACTGGGATGAAGTGAGCTGACTTAGTCAACCTATCCACCACCACCCAAACTGAATCAAACTTCCTCACTGTCCGAGGGAGTCCACTAACAAAGTCCATAGTAATTCTTTCCCACTTCCACTCAGGAATATCAATACGCTGGAATACACCACCAGGTCTCCGATGCTCATACTTGACCTGCTGACAGTTTAGACACCGAGCCACATGGCTCACAATATCTTTCTTCATCTTTCTCCACCGGTAATGCTGCTTCAAATCCTGATACATCTTCGCGGCTCCTGGATGAATAGAATACCGCGAACTGTGGGCCTCTTCCAATATCAACTCACGAAGGCCATCAACATTTGGCACACATATCCGGCCCTGCATCCGCAATACACCATCACTATCAATAGTGACATCTCTAGCATCGTCATGCTGAACTCCGTCCTTAAGGACAAGTAAGTGTGGATCATCATACTGGCGCTCTCGAATACGATCATATAAAGAAGAACGAGCTACTACACAAGCCATCACCCGACTGGGCTCGGAAATATCCAGCCTTACCATCTGATTAGCTAACGCCTGAACATCAACTGCTAGGGGTCTCTCCCCAACCGGAATATACGCCAAACTGCCCATACTAATAGCCTTCCGGCTCAATGCATCAGCCACTACATTGGCTTTTCCCGAGATGGTACAAGATAGTAATATCATAGTCTTTAAGCAATTCAAGCCATCTCCGCTGCCTCAAATTTAGATCTCTTTGCTTGAACAAATGTTGAAGGCTGCGGTGGTCCGTATATACATCACAAGATACACCATATAGGTAATGCCTCCAAATCTTCAAGGCATGAACAATAGCAGCTAACTCCAAATCATGAACAGGGTAGTTCTTCTCGTGGGGCTTTAGGTGACGAGAAGCATATGCAATAACTCTACCCTCCTGCATCAACACACAACCGAGTCTAACTCTAGAAGCATCACAATACACCGTATATGACCCTGAAGCTGATGGTAACACAAGTACTGGAGCGGTGGTCAAAGCCTTCTTGAGCTTCTGAAAGCTCTCCTCACATTCATCAGACCACACAAATGGAGCATTCTTCTGTGTCAACTTAGTCAACGGTGAAGCAATAGATGAGAAACCCTGAACAAACCGGCGATAATAGCCTGCCAAGCCGAGAAAACTCCGAATCTCTGTAGCTGAGGAAGGTCTGGGCCAATTCTGCACTGCCTCGACCTTCTGTGGATCAACCCGAATACCATCACTGGACACTATATGTCCCAGAAAACCCACAGTATCAAGCCAGAACTCACACTTAGAGAATTTTGCATAAAGCTTCTCTTCCCTCAACCTCTGCAATGCCACTCTCAAATGCTGTGCATGCTCCTCCTGGCTGCGTGAATATACCAGGATATCATCAATAAACACAATCACAAAAGAATCAAGGTACGGCCGAAATACACTATTCATCAAGTGCATGAATGCTCTGCTGGGGCATTAGTCAACCCGAAAGACATCACCAGGAACTCGTAGTGCCCATATCGCGTCCTGAACGCTGTCTTCATAATATCCGAGTCCCTGATCTTCAATTGATGATAGCCCGATCGAAGATCAATCTTAGAAAATACACTAGCTCCCTGTAGCTGATCAAATAGGTCTTCAATACGAGGTAATGGGTATTTATTCTTCACTGTTACCTTGTTCAGCTGCCTGTAATCAATGCACATTCTCATTGTGCCATCTTTCTTATTTACAAACAACACCGGTGCACCCCAAGGTGACACACTCGGACGAATGAAACCCTTATCTAAGAGTTCCTGAAGCTGTTCTTTCAATTCTTTTAACTCTGCTGGTGCCATGCGATAGGGAGGAATAGAAATGGGCTGAGTGCCCGGCACCAAGTCAATACCAAAATCGATATCTCGGTCAGGTGGCATGCCTGGTAGGTCTGCTGGAAATACATCCGGAAACTTCCTCACAATGGGGACCGAATCAAGGCTGGGTGTCTCAGCCTCAACATTTCTAATGAAGGCCAAATAAGACAAACAACCCTTGCCAATCATTCGTTAGGCCTTTATATAAGAAATCACCCTATCGGACACATAATCAGTCAAGCCACGCCACTCGATCCGCGGATTACCTGGAATAGCTAATGTGACTGTCTTGGCATGACAGTCCAGAATCGCATGATAAGGAGATAGCCAATCCATGCCTAGGATAACATCGAAATCTACCATGCCCGGTAGTAATAGATCAACTCGGGTCTCCAGACCCCCAATAGTAATAATACAGGATCGATATACCTGATCCACAACAACAGTATCCCCCACTGGGGTAGACACATGTACGGTCAAATCAAGAATACCACGGGTCATACCCAAATGATGTGCAAAGTAAGTAGAGACATAAGAATAGGTGGATCCGGGATCAAATAAGACAGAAGCATCCTGTGGCAGACTGAGATAATACCTGAAATGACCGCATCTGAAGCACTAGCATCCTTCCTATCCGGAAGAGCATAAAAACGAGCCTGACCTCCACCGGTACGATCCTCGCCCCTGGGGCGACCTCTGGATACCTGGCCACCAGTCCTAGCTGACTGTGCTGGCGCTGAAGAAACAGGAGTAGAAGACGAAGGCTGATCCCTCCGCCGAGACCGCTTACGAAGCCACTGAGGACACTCTCTCCTGATATGGCCCAAATCACCGCACTCAAAACAACGGCCTGAAGATGGGAGAAGGGGCTGCTGAGGACCCCTCGCTACCGATGAATCCTGTGCTGAGGAAACAGGAGCAGAGCTCTGAGCTGGAAGACCACTCAGTGCAGGCTGACTCTGCTGGCGGCTCTGCTGACCCTGATAACCCTGCTGGCCTTGACGACCACGATCAGATGAAACCCCACTGGACTCTGTACGTCCAGACTGATGAGACCTGAAAGAGCGACCTCCGCTATGCTGAAATTGGCCCCTAGACGGAGCACCACTGTAACTGCCAGTACCACGAGGCCTCTTAGCCTCTCTCTCCTCTCGCTCTCTGCGGCGATCTGTCTCGATGTGATGGGCAGCATCAACCACCTCCTCAAAGGTAACTGTCGAAACTCTCTCCCTGGTCATCAATATGCGGATGGGATAAATAAGGCCATCAATAAATTTCCGAATCCTCTCTCTGTCCGTAGGAACCATCCACATGGCATGACGGGCCAGTTGTGTGAATCTCATCTCGTACTGAGTAACCGTCATATCTCCCTGCTTCAGCCACTCAAACTGACGTCGCAGCTCCTCTCTCTGAGACTGAGGCACGTACTTCTCCAAAAATACCGTGGAGAACTGCTGCCAAGTGAGGGGCACTGCCCCAGCGGGCCTACGCCTCTCAAAATCCTCCCACCACCGAAATGCTGCACCTGTGAACTGAAAAGTGGTGAATGAAACACCGCTGGACTCTAGAATACCCGCAGTGCGAAGCATGCGCTGACATCTGTCAAGAAAACCCTGGGCATCCTCGCCCTCAGCTCCACTGAATGTCGGAGGCTGTAGCCTCTCAAATCTCTCCAAACGACGCTGCTCATCGTCGGGCATAACTGGAACCATATATGCAGGAGCTGGTGCAACGGGCGCAACTGGCTGAACTGGCTCGGGTGTGTGAGCCACGGGGGTCTGATTCCCTCCCCCTGCCTGTGAAGAAGATACTGCAGCAGTAGCTGCAACTACCTGTGCTAAGCCTGTGCACACTGATAAGATCTGAGCCAAGGTCTCCTGAAGACCCGGTATCACAATAGGCACTGCCGGTGCCTGAACCTGAGCTGCCGGAGCGTTCGCCGCTGGAATCTGGTCCTGAGTCTGGGCCACTGGTGGGTCAGCAGGTGCTGGTGCTGGTGCTGCCGCCCTGCCTCTACCACGACCACGGCCTCTGGGTGCCAATGGTGGTCGTCCGCCACGTCCGTTACCTCGTGTTCTCGCCATCTGCGAGAGAATAGAATATGGAAAGATTTAATTTCATGATAAGACAAATCGCATGATATGAATTCAAGAAAATGAGGTTTTTCCTAAAGTTTCTGTAGCCCTTCGAAGATAGATACGGACGTCTACGTACCGATCTGCGAAAGCCTACTAAATCGGCTCATGACTCGGCGTCCCCGTACCGATCCACGAGACTCTACTGTCACGACCCAAATCCGGTCGTGATGGCGCCCAACAATCAAGCTAGGCCAGCCAGACCAACAATTTAATTATAACACAATACCGGTCCCCAAATGGACAACCCAAGAAGAATATATGAGTTTAAGAACTCCAATAATAATAATACTGAACAAAAGTACTAACACTCCCAAAGATCCGGAGTCACAAGTCTAGAGCCTCTAACAAAACCCAACAGTAATAGAAATACTGAATAAAATACTCAAGTCTGGAACATATAGTAATAACTGAAATGAAGAGAGAAGCTAGGTTCTGCGAACGCCGGCAGCTACCTCAGCAACTTGAATAAACTCTGATATAGGCTGGAGTGTTTGTCTAATCCTCCTGTGTACCTGAATCTGCACACAAAGGTGCGAGGAGTAGGGGTGAGTACTAAGTACTCAGTGAGTAAAAATAATAGCTGAAAGCAGGAAATCCAAAGAATACCACAAAGAAGCTACACTACAGTCCGAATCTCCTACGAACTAGCAACAATAATACAATACAGCTACCACAGAGTAATTCAACAAATACGGATGCAATGCAATGCACATAACCGCTACGGCGTGTAGCCCGATCCAATTTAATGTCGACGGCGCTCACTGGGGGTGTGTACAGACTCCGGAGGGGCTCCTACAGCCCAAGCGCAATACTGCTGCGGCGTGCAGCCCGATCCTCATATCAACCACTGCGGCGTGCAGCCCGATCCCATGCTCAGTCCACAATAAGCAATTAAGTCACAAAACAATTCATTTTCCTTATTTCCAGTTCTCAATTCATAATTTATGAAAAATACTTTAACTTTATTAATTTTGCAAAAGCCGGTGACTTAGCATTTCAAAAGTGTGATTTCAATTTCCGGGACTGAGATCAGTGATTTAAGCAATTTTAGCTATCACATAAATATTGTCCTCTAAGGACGCTACAGATCGGCACAAGGCCCCAAACAAGGCTTACAGCCCACAAATATAGCAAATACGGTGTATTTCCAACACTAACAACATATTATTCATTTCCGGGATGGACCAAGTCTCAATCCCCAATCACAATCAATCCCGCACCTGCCACGGTGTGCGAGCCACGCCCTATTAGCGTCACAATGTGCTAAGTCGGGGTTTCGAACCCTCAGGCTACAATATACACAAACTACTCACCTCTAGCCGGTCGTAGACTCGTCCGCGATGCCTTTTCCTTTGAATTTCGTTGCCTCGTGTGTAGAATCTAGTCAAATAACAATAATTATATCAAATACGGGTCAAAGAATCATAACCCACTTCAATTTATATGAAATTCGCATAATTACACTAAGTTGGTAAAACCCGACCCCGGGCCCCACTGCTCGAAAAATTCCGAAATTAGTACCAACACGATCCTTATCTCGCCACGAGTCCGTGCATATAAAATTTATCAAAATCGGAGTTCAAATGGCCTCCCAAATCCAAAAATCCCGTTTTCAATATTTAGGCCACATTTCTTCAAGATTTCAACCCAATTTCATGAAGATTGATGTTAATACTACCATAAAATGATGTTTTTGAGTCAAGAATCTTACCTCCGACGAATACCCGATGACTTCTCGGTGATTTCCTCGAGTTTTCTTCTCTCTAGGGCTCAAATGTGTGTTTTGGATTAATGAACCCGTAACTCTCTGTTTCTGGATTAAATTCACTGCCAGAACTTTTTCTTCTACGCGATCGCGACACACTTCACGTGATCGCGATGTTCAAAAACTCGGCCTCACGCGATCGCGACTTCCCTCACGCGATCGCGATGTACAATCTCCCGGCTTCACGCGATCGCGTCCCTATTCTTGCGATCGCGTAGCACATTTTTCCCTTGGACCCATTTCTCTTCTACGCGATCGCGTAGATGATCCTGCGATCGCGATGTGCACCCGTTTAATTCTATGCGATCGCGACTTGTTACCCTGCGATCGCGATGCCCTAGCCCCCAGCTCTACGCGATCGCATCCCCCTCCCCGCGATCGCGGAGAGCAAAAGCCTGCTGCGTTTTTGACAGCAACCAACTTTCTCTTTTCTTCCAAAAATAGTCCGTTTGGACCCCCGGATTCATCCCGAGACCCCCCGGACCCCAACGAAAACCACCAACATATTCCAAAACATGATACGAACTTGTTCCAATCATAAAAACACCATACTAAACATCAAAATCTCCATTTACTCACGGATTCAAGCCTAAGTTTCTTCAAAACTTCCAAAACTAACATTCAATCCAAAACCCGATCAAACGATGTCCGAATGACCTGAAAATTTGCGGACACATCCAAAATCACATAACGAAGCTACAGAAATTGTCCGGAATTCCATTCCGACCCCCGGATCAAAATATCACCTACCATCCGGTTTTCGCCAAAATTCAACATTCGCCAATTCAAGCTTAAAACTACTCCGGACCTCCGAATTCAATTCCGATTGTTCTCCTAAGTCATAAATGATCCCCCGGAACTAGTCGAATCATCAGAATCCGGTTCCGAGCATTCTAACTCAATAGTCAACTCTTGGTTGACTTTTCATATTCAAGCTTTCTTCAAACATGCTATTTGTTTCATTTTCAATCCAAATCACTCCTAACTCACCCGATATACTCTAATACTGTTTTAAAAGCATAATATATGTAATTGCAAGGTAACGGGGTGGTAATTCTCGTAACGACGGGCCGGGTCGTTACACAATCCTAAGTTCTTCTAAACTTCCGAAACACGCATTCGATCAAACACCCAACCAAAATACCTCCGATCACCTAAAATTTTACACACACATCCCAAATTGCCTAACGAACCTACAACAACTCTCAGAATTCCGTTCTGATCCTCGGATCAAAATCCCAGCCATCAACCGGAATTCGCCAAAATACTAACTTAGCCAATTCAAGCCTAAATCTATACCGAACCTCCAAATTCACTTATGATCATACTTCTAAGCCACAAATCATCCCCCGAAGCTAACCAAATCATCGGAATTTACATCTGAGCCTTCTAACTCATAAGTCAATATCTGGTTGACTTTTTTAAACCAAACCTTCCTTAAAAAGACTAAGTGTCTCGTTTCCTTCTAAATTCGACCCAATTCAACTCGTTCACCCAAGACACTGATAATGAAGCATAAAGAAGCAGCAAAATGGGAGAAATAGAGCAGTAACCCATGAGACGACGGATCGGGTCGTCACATCCTTCCTAGCTTAAACAAATGCCCGTCCTCGAATGTACCTAGAATTGTTCTAGAAGTCAACCAATAGCTGAATAGCTTTACCATGCATATACCTGGGGGTGATCCAGGTCATCCTATCTCGTATAGGTACGATAATACATTTTAACTAAAATCACACAATCCAGTCTAGCCCATAAATCATAGAACCATATTTCACTTTCTGAAATCATACAAAAGATCAGAACCTCACATATTTATTCAGAATGAGCCCGAACCAGCTGTAATAACCCATACTTGCAACATCAGGTGCAATTATATGATATACCACATAACTCAAACACTCGAAACGATGACGTTCATTCATAGCAACTGCACACAACACCCAAATACTGGTAGAAAACCTCTTATCAACTAAGGTCTTATTCCACACTTCTATATACGTCTAATGATAAATGAAACATGCAATAAACCGTAACCATCTCTCAGGTCAACCATTCATGAAGTCACTTCCCTTTTCGCTAATACCACAGCACATTTCCGAGCTGAAACTCGATATTATCCTTCAACAAGCGGAAATCAAATCTGTTCTTATTCATGAATGACCCCAACGATCACCTCGAATCCAACACACCTATATGGTGACATAACACATTAATACAGGTCTAAGCCACAACTTGCTTAATTCGCGCACCAATAAGAACAGTCTAAATATACTCAAATCATGAAAATCCCCCCAAACAAAAGAGTTGTATCTCAAACTCATCAGTACCATCACAACACAATCTTGAGACCCCGTCTCACATCATAGAAATAAAACATATGAATCTATCCCGAAAGGTCACATCTCCACGTAGCCTCGCTACAATGCGCGATCCTATCCAAACATTGCTACACATGAAACACCTCATGTCACTATGATCAAAATCGACGGCCATGCACAATTGGAGGTCTGAAGCCAAAGCAAATCATTACACCCACGGTGAAATAAGTAACATAGCCATGCAACCCGATAAGACATAACCGATATGTTGTTCACTAAGCAATGCTCAATTACTCTTCCCGCTTGAATTCTACTAATAGACCCCAATTGAACCGCACCATATGTGCATATAGCCAACAAATCATAACATCTTACAAAATAGAAGGGTATCTCATAGATCTCCACGGATCTCTGATAATCTCAACAACGATCGGATCAATACCTCCCTCAACAACTCCATTCAGAGCCAACCAAGCCGACTCAAGATAGAATATTCACCTATATTGGCCTGCCAACAAACTCCTTATCAAGGAAACCTGAAGTAGCTCCTTCCACATTTATAACTTTGATGGTGCCATACGATACGATGCAAGGCACCAAATCAATACCGAAATCAACAACCTTGACCTGCGACATGCCCAGTCGCAAGAAACACATCCGAGAAGTTCCTCACCACCGGAGCTGAATAAATATGAGGGGCATTAGCACTGACACTCATCATTAGAGCCCAAAATAAGAAAGACAATTCCTTCCCAGTCGTCCACTAGGTCTTTGAAATATAGGACTCTCCCCGATAGGACATAATCTGACGAACATCTCCACTCAATCCGTGGTATTTTCCAGAATAGCCAACAACGTCATCTTATCGCAATAGCCCAGAATAACACAACACGGAAACAACCAGCTTGAATCCCAATATCACTTCCAAGATCTAATATCCCAAGCAATAAAAGGCTTTCTCGGGTATCCAAACCTCGATACACTCTAAAAGTGCTGATGAACACAATCTAGGACCACAACATAGCCTGGATATAAGAACTTCCAGTCTCCAATTCCATGTAGCACACAAATCACCATACCTGATCCCAAATTCCGCCGTCTAAATGCATATCACACATCAAGTACCTAGTCATTCCATGAAAGATATTCTAAAATTCTCATGTGCTATACAAGCAACTCGAATATCACTAGTTGATCCAAAAAGAATGTCGTAATACTACCAAAGTATCATCAGTTTAATCACATTACCTTTTTCTGAGACATATACTCTCGTCAAATCATTTCAAGTTAGCAGTATCATTTCCTTGATTATCTGAGGCTACCCGTTGGCCAAGAGTTTTATGAATTTCCTTTCAGAACTGAACTATAACCTAACACACGCCTGTCTCGGTCCTCCATAACATACCACATATACCATACTATCCAAGGATAACATGAAAATTTTTATCTCCCTTCCAAGATACAAACATCTACGCATTCAACTAGTCAAGAACTTATTGATCCCATCTAGAAGAATATCATTATACATCCCATACTTCTCACATTCGTAGAAAATGAATTTTCCAACCACAGTAGAAATCGACAAGAGCTCTCCCAATTCTATTTGCACAAATCAAACTGCCAGGACTGAATTCTTCTATCTAAACTAAGCTAATCAAGCCACCAAAACCCAAGAGCATTACTGCAAAATACCTATTAGAACACATTACCTCGAACACATACAAAGAATTAATCATATCTGTACCATACCGATTCGGTCTACTATCAAGCTACTCCATCAATCTAAATTTCCTTCTGATTCATTTTTCAACTTGATATGTCTCTTAATGTAGCACTACAATTTCCTCAATCCTAGGTTCACTACGCTAGACGCCAGCATAAAATCACACAGGCTAAGACCTATACATCACTGAATACTTTCTTAAACTTTCCCCGAAACACCACATTCCATAATTTTACTCTGAGGAACTTCCTACGAATCTAAATCCATTGCGTTTACCCTTCCTGGTACCGATACATAGAATCTCATAATAAATATAGGGATACCATAAGTCTTGACCTCTTCTAATGAAAACTCAGTCTCTAACCACACCTACAACTTTAAAATAGCCGATTGTTTCCTATAGAATCTTGAACACATTAGAACCATTCCCGAAAGTCATTCACTCTTATTCAAACTACAATATACCTTACATAACAAAAAGAACCACCCATGCCTTATTAGCACTCTAACACCGCAGGACATGACCTCATCCCAATGCAAACAAACATCTTCCTGCTCCATGCACCGAGCATTCTTTACCAACAACAACTTAAGAAATCATGTTACATCTACGAAGCATCATATAACATTTGTCAAAATTTTCCTTCACTCGCACAATCCTTGGATCAATTTCCGCAACCAGAACTGATTCGCCAGCATGCCTCAAACTGGAACCAACATAGCACATAACCAAGCAATCAGCTAATCGATAGCAAACTCCCCAACTTGGCGCGAAGCCATAGATCAAAACACACAATAACTCATAACGCATATACTCCATTGCTACCATAATACCATAGTGAGATTAAACTAGGTCCTTTATAAGCTTGTGGAAACACAATTCATCTAGAATTTTTAACTCTTCTGCAAATCTCGCATTCACTCATACAACAGTTAAGCCCACTCTCTAGGTGATCCAATTTATTTTTCAACATATTTATTCACTTGTAAATGAGATCCTCTAATAGATAACGTAAGGATCACACAACTTTAGAGCACTCTGCAGGAAATGACCCACATGCTTTGCCTCCAACTAACACTTCTGTATACCTTTCACCACCGCAACATGAAATTTACTTCACTCCCAACTAGGAGACATGAAAAGATTCTTCACACACCCATAACTCGGGCTATACCTCGAATCAAGATGGAATTCTAGCACCTAATAGTTCTTATATCCTTCAACAGGACTTTCTCGTCACTCCTACATAAAATAGATACATCTCATAGTACTAACATGCTCATCACATAGCCACAACCGCACTTTCATTAACAGGGACACTACCGAACGTATAAATTCAAAAACACTTGCTCACATAATCTGCACCTCGGTGCTCAAGCCATAGGCGAAGATCTGGCCTCAAGTCCTCCAGACTGGCCCAATATTGTCACGACCCCAAACTTGGTCGTGATGGCGCCCAACACACTGCTAGGCTAGCCTGACCAATCAACAGAACTCGCGGAGCTATGAGCTCACTTTAACCATTTTAGGCATAAACAAAGATAGAACAACAGTAGTGAAATAACCAAGTACGGGGATCACGTCCCAAAACAGTAACAACTCCCCAAGGACCAGGGGTCAAGAGTCAAGAGCCTCTTAAGAGTATACAAGTGCAATAGTGTCTACATCAGTACTCAGTGCGGAAATAGAGAACAACATAAATAAAAGTAAGCTAGAAGGGGAGTCAGGTCCTGTGGATGCGGTAACTACCTTGACTTCCCCGAAAGTATCTCCAAGCAGCTACTAGTCAGGTCTAGTGTGACGTACCTGGATCTACACACAAGGTGCAGGGAGTAAAGTGAGTACTTCTAGACTCAGTGGTAATGAACAGGGGTAAGACAGCGTAGATAAGAAATCACAATATAGCACTATGTAAAGCTGTAATCAAATACCTTGCAACAGTATCAATATCAACAGTATCTATACCATCAATACCAACAAAACAATATAACAGCTATAAGATGTAGCTAAATGCAATGCAATGCATGAAATGACCGCTACGGCGCGTAGCCCGATCCAATTTGGGTACCCGTGCTCACTGTGGGGGTTCAGACTCTGGAGGGGCTCCTACAGCCCAAGCACAATATCATAAATAAGTTGCGGCGCGTAGCCCGATCCACTACCAGTCAGCTAATATGCAAATGCAACCTCACAAGCTCAAAAGTAGTTTTTGAAAACTCTTTTTATCATTTTTTAGTAGAAAACAGTATATCAAAGTTCCAGAGTTTGGGAAAAACCATAATGATAGTAAATAGTATGTCAATATCACAAAAACAATGATAAGGATCCTCGCAGGATCCCACACAGCCCAATAATGTACACAACCATCCGAGAAGGAGGTTCACCGGCTCAAGAATAGCCAATAACACAGTATAATATCAACAGGTCGGACTGAGCCATAGTCCCCAATCACAATCGACCCCGCACTCACAGAAGAGTACGTGTCTCGCCGCTATACAGCGTCACAAAGTGGTATACCGGGGTTACGAACCCGCTGGTCATCACCCACACCCATTACTCACATCGACTCGGCTCGACGACTAATCCGCAATGCCCTTGCCACGACAATCAACCTCCAAAGGCATAGTATCTGATCAAATGTAGTAGAAATACATCAAAATAGGCCAATGGGATGTTACTCAGTCAAAGAAATTCAAATTACACCAAAAACTACAAAGTTTCCAAAACCCGAATTTTGGTACGCTTCTCGAAAAATTACGAAAGTCACATATTCGGAATCCTCGTCTCAACACGAGTCCATCAATATAAAATTTACCAAAATCGAACTCCATTTGCCCATTCAAATCATTAATTTTCCATAATCTAGGCCTAGGGCTAAAATCCCCCATTAATCTCCCATTGACAGTGAAATACTCGAAGATTCCATGATAAAATAACGTAATTAGGCCATAAAACTTACCTTCGATGAATACCCGATGAATTCCCAGCAATTTCCCGTGAGTTTCTCTCTCTAAGTCTCAACAATGGTGTTTTTATGAATGAAACCCGCGACTGAACTATTCTGGAATTTAATTCACTGCCAGATAATTTAACCCTACGCGTTCGCGTTACTACTCACACGTTCGCGATGAACAAACGCAGCAGCCCTCAATTTCCTCTATGCGAACGCGGCGCCTCACACGCGTTCGCGATGAATTACATTTCAACCGGCCAATTTTTTTTCTACGCGAACGCGTACCATGAGACGCTAACGCGATGCTTCACTTTTCCTTCCTACGCGAACGCGACACCTTCGACCGCGAACACGATGACCAAACCTGCCTTGCCTACGCGAACGCGGCCAGAGCCACGCGAACGCGAAGGCTTAGGATTTCCTGCACAGAATCTGCAATTTCTGCAGATTTTTCTAAGTTCCAAATGCCCAGAAGAAGGTTCGAATTCACCCCGAGGCCCCCGGGACCCCAACGAAAACCACCAACATACTCCACAACACGATACAATCTTTCTCCAATCCTAAAAACACTCCCTTAAACACGGAAAACATCGAATCCAAGCGAATTCAAGCCTAAGATTCAACTCAAACTTCCGAAACTAACATTCAATCAAAAAACCCGACAAACGACGTCCGAATGACCTGAAAATTTGCAGAATTATCCAAAATCACATAACGAAGCTACAAGAATTGTCAGAATTCTATTCCGATTCCCGGATCAAAATCTCACCTACCGTTCGGATATCGCCAAAATTCAACCTTAGCCAATTCAAGCCTATTTCTACACCGGACCTTCAAATTCAATTTTGATCGCTCCCCTAAATCATAAATCACCTCCCGAAACTAACCAAATCAACAGAATCTGATTCTGAGCCATCTAACTAAATAGTTAACTCCAGGTTGACTTTCCATATTCAAGCTTCCTTTCAAAAGGCTATTTGCCTCATTTTCAACCAGAATCACTCCTAACTCACCCGATAGACTCTACACCGATATAAAAGCATGAAACATATAAATGCAAGGTAACGGGGTGGTAATTCCCGTGATGACGGACCGGGTCATCACATTTTCCCCCACTTAAGCAAACGCTCGTCCTTGAGCGGGTCAAGAAACATACCTGAAGACTCAAATAAGTGAGGATATCTACTCCACATCTCCCGCTCGATCTCCCAAGTGGCCTCCTCCACGGGTCGACCTCTCCACTGAACCTTAACTTATGCAATGTCCTTGGATCTCAATCTTCTCACCTGACGACCCAATATAGCTATAGGCTCCACATCGTAGGTCAAGTCATCATCAAGCTGAATAGTGCTAAAGTCCAACACATGCGATGGGTCGCCAACATATTTTCGGAGCATGGATACGTGAAACACTGGATGAACTCCCGATAGACTGGGCGGCAAAGCAAATATATATTCCACCTCTCCAATCCTCCTGAGGATCTCAAAAGGGCCAATAAATCTCGAACTGCGCTTTCCTTTCTTCCCGAATCTCATGACGCCTTTCATCGGCAAAACCTTCAGTAAGACTTTCTCACCCAAAGAATAAGACACATCCCGAACCTTCCGATCCATAGAACTCTTCTGGCGCGACTGTGCCGTGCGAAGTCTCTCCTGAATAACCTTCACCATATCCAAAGCATCCTGGACTAACTCTGTCCCCAATAACTTTGCCTCACTGGGCTCAAACCAACCAACTGGAGATCTACACCGTCTCCCATATAAAGCCTCATACGACGCCATCTGAATACTGGACTGGTAGCTGTTATTATAGGCAAACTCTGCTAGAGGCAAATAATCAGCCCATGAACCATCGAAGTCAATGACATAAGCTCTCAACATATCCTCCAAGATCTAAATAATACGCTCGGACTGTCCGTCTGTCTGAGGATGGAATGCAGTACTCAACTCAACCTGAGAGCCCAACTCACGCCGAAATGTCCTCCAGAACTGCGAAGTAAACTGAGTACCTCTGTCTGATATGATAAAAACTGGGACTCCATGCAATCTCACAATCTCCCGAATGAATATCTCAGCTAACCGCTCCGAGGAGTACGTAGTACACACAGGAATGAAATGAGCTGACTTGGTCAGCCTATCCACAATCACCCAAACAGAATCAAACTTCCTCACTGTCCGAGGGAGTCCAGTAACAAAGTCCATAGTGATCCTTTCCCACTTCCACTCGGGAATATCAATACGCTGAAACACGCCACCGGGCCTCTGATGCTCGTACTTAACCTGCTGACAGTCGAGGCACCGTGCTACATGTCTAACAATGTCCATCTTCATCTTTCTCCACCAATAATGTTGTTTCAAGTCTTGGTACATCTTCGCGGCTCTTGGATGGATAGAATACCGCGAGCCATGAGCCTCCTCCAGAATCAACTCACGAAGGCCATCAACATTGGGCACACTCATCCGGCCCTACATCCTCAATACACCATCACTATCAATAGTGACATCTCTAGCATCATCATGCTGAACTCTGTCCTTAAGGACAACCAAGTGTGGATCATCATACTGGCGCTCACGAATATGATCATATAGAGAAGACCGAGATCGTGCAAGCTAGTACTCGACTAGACTCAGAAATGTCCAACCTCACAAATCGGTTGGCCAAGGACTGAGCATCCAAAGTAAGTGGCCACTGATTGACTGGAATATAAGCAAGATTTCCCATACTGACTGACTTCCTATTCAAAGCATCGGCCACCACATTTGTTTTTCCCGGATGATATAAAATGATGTCATAATCCTTGAGAAACTCAAGCCATCTCCGTTGTCTCAAATTAAGATCCCTCTATTTGAACAAATGCTGGAGACTACGATGATCGGTATACACCTCACAGGACACGCCGTACAAATAGTGCCTCCAAATCTTCAAGGTATGAACTATGGCAGCTAACTCCAAATCATCAACAGGGTAGTTCTTCTCATGAGGCTTCAACTGCCGAGAAGCATAAGCAATCACTCTACCATCCTGCATCAATACACAACCTATCCCCACTCTCGAAGCATCACAATATACAATATATGAACCTGAAGCTGATGGCAACACTAACACTGGAGCTGTGGTCAAAGCTATCTTGAGCTTCTGAAAGCTCTCCTCGCACTCATCTGACCACACGAATGGTGCACCCTTCTGGGTTAATTTAGTCAATGAAGAAGCAATGGATGAAAATCCCTGAACAAACCGGTGATAATATCCCGCTAAGCCAAGAAAGCTCTTGATCTCTGTAGCTGAGGACG
This sequence comes from Nicotiana noctiflora, assembly GCA_032618575.1. Lineage (NCBI taxonomy): Eukaryota > Viridiplantae > Streptophyta > Magnoliopsida > Solanales > Solanaceae > Nicotiana > Nicotiana noctiflora. Next base: position 36,836 of record JASVEL010003102.1, read on the forward strand.
GTCTAGGCCAACTCTGCACCGCCTCTATCTTCTTCGGATCAACCTGAATACCATCACGAGACACCACATGACCCAGAAATGCTATTGACTCGAGCCAAAACTCGCACTTGGAGAATTTAGTATACAGCTTCTCCTCCCTCAAACTTTGCAACACAATGCTCAAATGTTGAGCATGCTCCTCCTGACTACGGGAGTAGACTAGAATGTCATCAATGAACACGATCACAAATGAATCCAAATACTGCATGAACACGCTGTTCATCAGGTGCATGAACGCTGCTAGGGCGTTGGTTAGCCCAAAAGACATCACAAGGAACTCATAGTGGCCATATCTAGTCCTGAATGCAGTCTTCATAGTATCAGAGTCCCTGATCTTTAGCTGATGATAGCCTGAACAAAGATCAATCTTAGAAAACACTCTCTCACCCTGTAACTGATCAAATAAATCATCAATGCGCGGTGGAGGGTACTTGTTCTTCACTGTTACCTTGTTCAATTGTCTATAATCAATACACATCCGCATGGAACCATCTTTCTTCTTAACAAATAACACCGGTGTACCCCACGGGGACACACTAGGGCGAATGAATCCCTTATCCAAAAGCTCTTGAAGCTGTTCTTTCAATTCCTTCAACTCAGCTGGTGCCATCCGATAAGGAGGAATAGAAATTGGCTGAGTGCCAAGCACCAAGTCAATGCCAAAATCAATGTCCCTATCCGGCGGCATACCCAGCAGGTCTGAGGGGTATACATCTGGAAAGTCCCTCACAACAGGTACATAATCGATGCTAGGAGACTCAACTCCCATATCCCTCACAAATGCTAAATACGACAAACACCCCTTTTCAACCATTCTCTGAGCCTTTAAGAACGAAATAACACGGCTAGGGACAAAATCAGTCGAACCTCGCCACTCAATCTAAGGAATACCAGGAATAGCCAACGTAACTGTCTTAGCATGACAGTCCAATATAGCATGGTACGAAGACAACCAGTCCATACCCAATATCACATCAAAGTCCACCATCCCTAACAATAACAGATCCGCCTGGGTCTCCAGACCACCAATAGAAATAACACGGGATCTATAGACATGATCCACAACAATCGTATCACCCACGGGGGTGGATACATGAACAGGAAAATCAAGACTACCACGGGTCACACCCAAATGATGTGCAAAATAAGAAGACACGTACGAATATGTGGACCCTGGATCAAATAGAACAGAGGCATCTCTATGATAGACGGAAATGATACCTGTAATTATTGTATCAGAGGCAACTGTATCACGCATGTCAGGAAGTGCATAGAATCGTGCCTAGCCTCCACTGGATCGCTCCTCGCCTCTGGGGCGACTACGAGAAGATTGACCTCCACCTCTACTAGCCTAAGATGGTGCTGAAGAGAAGGGCTGATCCCTCTGTTGAGCCCTATCCCTACGAAGTCGAGGGCACTGCCTCCTCATGTGGCCAAACTCACCACACTCAAAACAGCTACCTGGTGCTGGAGAAGGGGACTGAAGGGAACCCCTCGCCGCAGATGAACCCTGGGCTAAAGAAGTAGTAGGTGCTGCACACTGGCCTGGGATGGCACTAAGTGAAGACTGACCCTGCTGGAATCCCTGTCGACCACGAGTAGAAAAAGCTCCGCTTTGCTCAGGGCGGCCTGAATGAGAAGGTCTAGATAAGCGACCTCTGCCCTGCTGAAAATGCCCTCTAGATGGAGCACCGCTGAAGCTACCAGAACCATGAGGCCTCTTGGCCTCCCTCTCCTCCCGCTCCCGGTGACGATCCGCCTCAATGGAGCATGCCATATCCACAACCTACTGAAAAGATGATGATAGAACTCTCTCTGGTCATAAAAATGCGAATGGAGTAGTTGAGGCCATCAATGAACCTCCTAATCCTCTCCCGATCAGTCGGGATCATCCATGTGGCATGCCTATCCAACTGTGTATATCTCAGCTCATACTAGGTCATTGACATGTCGCCCTGTACCAACCACTCAACCTGGCGATGAAGCTCCTCCCGAGATGACTGAGGTACATACTTCTCTAGGAAGAGAGTAGAAAATTGCTGCCAGGTAAGAGGTGCTGCTCCCGCAGGCCTACGCCTCTCAAACTCCTCCCACCAATCGAACGCTGGCCCCGAAAACTGGAATGTAGTAAAAGAAACCCCACTAGATTCAAGAATCCCTGCTATACGTAGCATCCTCTAACACTTATCCAAGAACCCCTGGGCATCCTCGCCCTCGATACCACTGAATGTAGGCGGCTGATGTCTGCCAAACCTCCCTAACCGATGTTGCTTGTTGTCAGGCATCACCAAAACAACGTACCCTAGGGTTAGCGCAATTGGAACAGCCGGTGCAACTACCTGAGTTGGGGCTGCGTCTGGCGTCTGAAGTCATTGAACAACCTGCTCTGGTGTGCGAGCTGCAGGAGTCTGCTGACCACCCCCTGTTTGGGATGTCGCTGTAGTAGCGGTAGCTGATACTACCTGAGCCAATCCGGAACACACTGATAATATCTAGGCCAGAGTCTCCTGAAGACCTGGAATAGTAATAGACACTGTCTGGGCCTGAGCTGCGGCTGCTGGAGCATCAGCCACTGGGGCTACCCCTGAATAGGTACAACGAGCGGGTCAACGGGCACTGCCTCAGCTGCCCTACCTCTACCTCTACCACGACCGCGCCTACAGCCTCTAGCAGGTGGCAATGGAGGTGGTCCACCTCCTTCTGAAGCTCGAGATCTCACCATCTGCGAGAGAATAGAATACAAAAGTTCATTTCTCGGAACAACAAGATCGCACGACAAAGTTCAAGAAATGTAAAGTGTTTCCTAAAGGTTCGCAGCCTCCCGAGGATATGTATAGGCGTCCCCGTACCGATCCATAAGACTCTACCAACCGGCTCAAGACTCATGAGGCCTAGTAACCTAGGCTCTGATACCAACTTGTCACGACCCCAAACCCGGTCGTGATGACGCCCAGCACACTGCTAAGCTAGCACGACAAATCAACAGAACTCGCGGAGCTATGAGCTCACTTTAACCATTTTAGGCATAAACAGAGAAAGAACAACATTAGTGAAATAACCAAGTACGGGGATCACGTCCCAAAACAGTAACAACTCCCCAAGGACCAGGGGTCAAGAGTCAAGAGCCTCTAAAGAATACACAAGTGCAACAGTGTCTACATCAGTACTCAGTGCGGAAATAGAGAACAACATAAATAAAAGTAAGCTGGAAGGGGAGTCAGGTCCTGCGGACGCGGCAGCTACCTTGACTTTATCGAAAGTATCTCTGAGCAGCTACTGGTCAGGTCTGCTGTGACGTACCTAGATCTGCACACAAGGTGCAGGGAGTAAAGTGAGTACTTCCAGACTCAGTGGTAATGAACAGGGGTAAGACAGCGTAGATAAAAAATCACAATATAGCACTATGTAAAGCTGTAATCAAATACCCTGCAATAGTATCAATATCAACAGTATCTGTACCAGCAATACCAGCAAAACAATATAACAACTATAAGATGTAGCTAAATGCAATGCAATGCATGAAATGACCGCTACGGCGCATAGCCCGATCCAATTTGGGTACCCGTGCTCACTGTGGGGGTTAAGACTCCGGAGGGGCTCCTACAGCCCAAGCACAATATCATGAATACGCTGCGGCGCGTAGCCCGATCCACTACCAGTCAGCTAATATGCAAATGCAGCCTCACAGGCTCAAAAGTAGTTTTTGAAAACTCTTTTTATCGTTTTTCAGTAGAAAATAGTATATCAGTAGTTCCAAAGTTTGGAAAACTATAATGATAGAAATAGCTCAGGACTGGTTGTAAAATAGCATGTCAATATCACAGAAACAATGATAACGATCCTCGTAGGATCCCAATAACTGGCTCACAGCCCAATAATGTACACAACCATCCGAGAAAGAAGTTAACCGGCTCAAGAATAGCCAATAACACAGTATACTATCAACAGGTCGGACTAAGCCATAGCCCCAATCACAATCGACCCCGCACTCATAGGAGAGTACGTGTCTCACCGCTATACAGCGTCACAAAGTGGTATACCGGGGTTTTGAACCTGCTGGTCATCACCCACACCCATCACTCACCTTGACTCGGCTCGAAGACTAATCCGCGATGCCCTTGCCACGAGAATCAACCTCCACGGGCGTAGAATCTGATCAAATGTAGTAGAAATACATCAAAATAGGCAAATGGGATGGTACTCAGTCAAAGAAATTCAAATTACACAAAAACTACAAAGTTGCCAAAACTCGACTTTCGGTACGCTTCTCGAAAAATTACGAAAGTCACATATTCTGAATCCTCGTCTCAACACGAGTCCATGCATATAGAATTTACCAAAATCGGACTCCATTTGCCCATTCAAATCATTGATTTTCCATAATCTAGGCCTAGGGCTAAAATCCCCCATTAATCTCCCATTAACAGTGAAATACTCGAAGATTCCATGATAAAATAACGTAATTAGGCCATAAGACTTACCTCCGATGAATACCCGATGAATTCCCAGCAATTTTGCCGTGAGTTTCTCTCTAAGACTCAACAATGGTGTTTTTATAAATGAAACCCGCGACTGAACTGTTCTGGAATTTAATTCTCTGCCAGACAATTTAACCCAACGCGTTCGTGTTACTACTCACGCGTTCACGATGAAAAAATGCAGCAGCTCTCATTTTCCTCTACGCGAACGCGACGCCTCTCACGCGTTTGTGTGGAATAACATTTCAACCGGCCAATTTTTCTTCTACGCGAACGCGTACCATGAGACGCGAACGCGATGCTTCACTTTTCCTTCCTACGTGAACGCGACACCTTCGACCGCGAACACGATGACCAAACCTGCCTTGCCTACGCAAATGCGGCCAGAGCCACGCGAACGCGAAGGCTTAGGATTTCCTGCACAGAATCTGCAATTTCTGCAGATTTTTCTAAATTCCAAATGCCCGGAAAAAGGTTCGAATTCACCCCGAGGCCCCCGGGAGACCAACGAAAACAACCAACATACTCCATAACACGATAAAAACTTGTTCCAATCCTAAAAACACGCCCTTAAACACGGAAAACATCGAATCCAAGCGAATTCAAGCCTAAGATTCAACTCAAACTTCCGAAACTAACATTCAATCAAAAACCCGACCAAACGATGTCCGAATGACATGAAAATTTGCAGACATATCCAAAATCACATAACGAAGCTACAGAAATTTTCAGAATGCCATTCCAACTCCCGGATCAAAATCTCACCTACCGTTCAGATATCGCCAAAATTCAACCTTAGCCAATTCAAGCCTATTTCTATATCGGACCTCCAAATTCAATTCCGATCGCTCCCCTAAGTCACAAATCACCTCCCGGAACTAATCAAATCATCAGAATCTGATTCCGAGCCCTCTAACTAAATAGTCAACTCCAGGTTGACTTTCCATATTCAAGTTCCCTTTAAAAAGGCTATTTGCCTCATTTTCAACCCGAATCACTCCTAACTCACCCGATAGACTCTAACACCGATATAAAAGCATGAAACATATAAATGCAAGGTAACGAGGTTGTAATTCCTAAGACGACGGGCCGGGTCGTCACAAATATAAACTCACAGAGATTACATCTCGCCCCTCGTTCGTGGAATCACAAGCCATCAAGTCACACCTAATTCTGAGCGCTCATGGGCGTATACTAACGCGTGGAAGGAATTTCAAGAGTTACATTTCAAGCTAAATCAAGGATGCACGATAAGAATTCCAAGAATGTGAAGTTTTCCTAAAGGTTCTGCAGCCTCTCGAGGATAAATACAGACATCTCCGTACCGATCCGCGAGACTCTATTAAATTGGCTCATGACTCGCGAGACCAAGTAACCTAGGCTCTGATAACAACTTGTCACGACCCCAACCCCGATCGTGATAGTACCCAACACATTGCTAGGCAAGCCCGACCATTTCAACACCCTTAACCAATTAACCACAGTTCATAATTTAAGTAACACAAATAATTTACTAAGTCTTAATAATGAAAATCTGAAATCGAGAAAAATATGCAGAATCTCAAATAAAAACACTACTACATAGCCCGAATGATCCGATGTCACAAGTCTGAGCCTCTAATATACAAGCGTCAACCTACTACATAATGTTATGAAGAAATGCGCAATAAAATAAATAGGATAGATGGGAAGATCGGGACTGCGGATGTCATGCAACTACCTTGATACTCTCAGATATGATGCTCGCCAGAGAAAGCCTCACTCAGCCACTGTGAGCACATGATTGTTGACCTATATGAGAATTACTCCCAAAAATATAAAATAAAATAATTTTGTGTTATTATCAATTTTTGTGGATTTTGTGTTTATCGATTGCAGTTGTATGTGCATGTATATTTGTTTAAGTCGATGAAAATACATGTTGCATGCTTATTTAGGATTTAATTGTGCATTTTGAAATTAATTAAACCATTGTTTGGTTTTAAAAGAAAGAAAACCACAAAAATATGTATTTGGTCTATTTTCATCAATAAGTGTACAATTGTGTGATTTTTGTTTCTAATTGGTGTCAAATCTTGTACATTAATTATTTTTAAGGGTTAGTTAATATTTCAAAGTTAATTTTTGATTTTACAATATATTGTAGAATTTTTGTTAATTAGGAATTAAAAGAAGAAAAAAAAAGAGCGAAAAAATGAAGAAAAACTCGGAACTGGGCCACTTTGTTGGACCAAACCAGGCCCAAACAATGCATTTATCCGGTCCAAAGCACATGGTCTCTCAGACGGTCCAAACGGTGTTGTATAGGTATCTCAGATCTGAGCCATCCGTTCCTTTTGATCAAAAGGTCACGAGCCTCAGTTCAACCCGATCCATTTCGACTCGGGTCAACCCATTCTCACGACTTAACTAAACGATGATGTCTCTCTTAAGTGAGAGATCCAGGCCGTTAATATTGCTTGATCGAATGGCCAAGATCAATCCCCCCTCCACTATATAAACCTAATACCTACCCAGCCCGCCACCAAACCAATCCCACTGTTCATGGTCTCTAACTCAGAGACGGAACCAAACATCCCTCACTGAAACCCTAGCTGCCACTAGGTCCCCTTGCCTGAAACCCGGCGGCAATAATGCCGCCTGCCACCATCTTAACACCCCTAAGCCACTCAACCACCCTAAACACGATTCCACCACTCATTTGGCTCAAATCTTCCCCCGTCTTCTCGAATATTCATTTGAAGATTCGAGCCAAATGGAAACCCATTCCAACCAGTCCCAAACTCACACCAGATACCTACCTGACCTCCCTCGTTCCCAAATCACCCTTAATTTCCTTTGAATCAAGTCGAGATTGGTTGAATCTTAAATCTACTGAAGAACCCTAGAGGGAACAAAAACTGAACATGTTCGGGTGTAAGGAAAATTTGAGGTTTTAATCGATTTTAGTCAAGTGTTCTCAGTCAAGAACACTTGATTGAAGTCCATTTTTTACCTCAAGGAGTTTCCAGTCAGAGCTACGACTAAATGGATTGGAGCTAGGTCTAATGTGCTGAGGTATTTCTTCTCTTTTATTTTTGTTTGTTTTGTTGTTGTTTATCTAATTAAATTCTGTTCATAGTTCACCATGTTGTCAATTATCCTCGTTTACTCTTTCGAATCCCTTTTGTTTTTTATATGTTTTTTTTCTTTCTTTCTTCTGATTTATTAGCACATGTTCTAGGCTGCTTGAACCAATTGAATAGACTGGTCTGTTAGTTTGATTTGTCCTCTGAAGTTTCTTTTTTTCGTGTGAAGCAGTTTTGACTTTGGTATTTTTGATACACGATGCCTTGAATCATTTAAGTCTTCTTTGGATACCATTTGGAATTAATCTGAGTGCAAGTTCTAATTCATTTGGCTAAATTGAAACTCAATGCTTGCCCTGTTTGATTTCAGTTTCGATATACTTGTTAGGAGTCAGTTCATATAGCTAAGTGATTGAGCTTGATAAGTTCTATTGAGTATAGCTGCTGTAGATTCAATCAGTTGTTTAATTAGAAATTAGCCCGGGTTAACTGGTGTTTAAGTTAATTGATTAGGTTTGAATTGATGATAACATTAGTCTCAGTAATTCACAAGGGATTTCAAACGTTTTAGGGTTTAATTTGAATTTGAGCCTTTAATGATTAAGAGGGGGCCATTAGGTAATGAGTAAAGTACTAGTGGATTAGTCAAAAGAGGAACAATTTTAAGTGGGATTGAATAGTTAATAGACAATTAATAGTGGATGACTACTTTTTAAAAAAAAGCTTTGACTATCCATTAGGACCTAAAAATACGGAAGGGAAAAAGCTGATTGATAATATTAGAGTAGGATAAAAATGAACATGTTGTCACACAAAAGAGGACAGAAAAAATGGAGTTAAAAAATAGAAACACTGTTTGATCACTTTGCCTTGGATTTCTGAAATTTTTTCAAACTAAAAAAACAACTTCCTCACTCCTTCTTTGATTGAAAGATTTGATCCTGTTTAGATTTCGAAAGTTTCTTTTGGTTCAAGTTTTAAATTTGTCTCTGATTCTTGGGCATCACCCACTATTTTTGTTGGCTTCAAATCTAGTTCAAAGTTGGGTTTCTCTATCTACTTCTAAGCTGACTCTACTACTGGGCCTGTTTATTTGCTTGTTGTGTTTGTGAGCTGCTACTAATCTCTCCGTCCTTCATTTCTGTTTGTCCAATTCCAGGTATACAGTCTCGAACTTATGTTGGTTGTAGATTTAAACTGAAGTTGGAAATAAAAGAAATGCTCATTGGACTCATGTCTCTGGGTCGCTGCTTGTTATCCATTTGTTTAGATTAGCTTATCACATATATCTATTTAGTGTAAGGTATATTTGTATAACTTAGATTGTTCTAGTTTCAATTTGAATCATGGACTGATAAAACAGATTTGATTGTTTTCTCGACAGCATGTTAATTCTGTAGACATTAGAGCTAGTTTGTTTTTGTTCAAAGTTGGTGTTCATTAATAATTAGACAAAACAGTGGGTTGGTAAAAGTAGATAGTTCCACATCTGGTGATGAATTATTCGGACTAGTTTGTGGCGTGGAAATTAGTTCTCCTTACTAGTTTGTGGTCTTTCACTAATCATTCGTCCTAGCTTAACAAGTCATGCCCGAATAAATGTTTCCAATCTAGTTGACAAGAGAAGTTGAGATATATAGATAAACGATCATGTCCTATTAAGAGTTTCATTTGGATCAGATGCTTTTTCTGATTATTTAGTAGCGAGTAAGTTAAATCGGAATCACTTCGTGCATTATCGCTTCGCATAAAGTAATTGGAATTAATTTCAAATGGATATTTTGGTTTTACATGAATAAAAATGTTATCAAACTTCGATAGCCGTCCTACCCGATTCGGGCCATATAAATGACCCAGGCACATGTTTGACCTGCATACTCGTTAGGAGCCTAGGCCCAGGGCAAGATTAGGCCCATTTTGTTTTAAATGTTTATATATTGGTTTAAACTTGATAAAAGAAATTTTAAAATTAATAAGAGCACATAATTTATAACATGTACAAAATCAGATATTTTAGCCATCTATAATAGTTTAAGCGACCGTGCTAGAACCACGGGATCTGGGGGTGCCTAACACCTTCCCTCGGGTCAACAGAATTCCTTAATTAGAATTTCTAGTTCGCATACTTCATTTGGAAAGTCGAAATTTCCTCAATTTGGGATTTAAATAAATCGGTAACTTGGGACACCATAATTTATTCCAAGTGGCGACTCTGAAATAAATAAATAATCCCATTTTGAATCATGTCACTTTAAATGGAAAAACTCCCTTGTACATTTACCCTCTGGGTAGGTGCGTAAAAAAGAGGGGTGACAGCCACAATAGGTGCACCTGAATTTGCACACAAGGTGCAAGAAGTACTGTAAGTATTCCAACCCAGAGAGTAATCAACATAAATAAAGATTGAGAGTAAGAAATCCTAAATACACACAAGATAAGCTATAATTACAACAGTTTACCAAGTAATATCAATTTAATAAACCAATGAAATTGATGCTACAACATGCTAGTCGATAATGAAAATCAAATAAGGAATGCAACACATATTGCGGTACTCTCTAGTACCCGCTGCGTCGTGCAACCCTCTCCATTTATTTATCATCGACGACGCTCACTAGGGGTGTGCAGACTCCGGGAGGGGCTCCTTACGGCCCAAGCACAATATCTGTCACGACCCCAATCCCGATCGTGATGACGGCCAACACAACTGCTAGGCAAGCCCGACCACTTACACTCTCATCCCGAGCATGAAGCTCAAATCAATTACCTGAATATTATTATCAACAATAAAAACTAAACTGAATAATTACCCAAAGATCTAGGGTCACGAGTCTAGAGCCTCTAAACATGATCGGATAACAATATCTAAACAAAATACTCGTCTGAATAATGTATATATAAAGGAAAACTGGAATAAGAAGAGAAGCCAGGTCCAACAAACGCCAGCAGCTACCTCAGCAACTCGGATAAACACTGATAAAAGCTGGAGTGCTCGTCTATTCCTCATGTGTACCTGAATCTGCACACAAAGGTGCAGGGAGTAGGGGTGAGTACTAAGTACTCAGTGAGTAATAAATATATACAAGTAGCTGAAAGTAAGAAATCCTCAGAATACCACATAATGAAGCTAAACTACAGTTCGATTCCTCCTACGAACTAGCAACAACAGTACATTACCACTATCACAGATAATTCACAGACAAAGATGCAATTCAAAGAACATCACCGCTACGGCGTGTAGCCCGATCCATTTAACGTCGACGGCGCTCACTGGGGGTGTGTACAGACTCTGGAGGGGCTCCTACAGCCCAAGCGCAAAATACCGCTGCGGCGTGTAGCCCGATCCTCTTATCATAATAACCGTTGCGGCGTGCAGCCCGATCCTCCTCAGTCCACAATAATCAGATAAGTCACAAATTACTTATTTCCAAGTTCCTTTTCATTTAATTATGAAAACACTTTTACTTTTATTAATTTGCAAAATAGGTGACTTAGCATTTCAATACTGTGATATCAAAATCAGGACTGAGATCAGTGATTAAGCAAGTATAGCTATCACATATATACTATCCCCTAGGGATACTACAGATCGGCACAAGGCCCCAAACAAGGCTTACAGCCCACAAATATGTCAAGCACAGTGTATTCCCATCACTAATAGCATATAATCCATATCCGGGATGGACCAAGTCTCAATCCCCAGTAACAATCAATCCCCGCACCTGCCACGGGGTGCGAGCCACACCCTACTAGCATCACAATGTGCTAATCCGGGGCTTCGAACCCTCAGGCTACCATATACACAAACTACTCACCTCTAGCCGGTAGAAGCCTTAGTCCGCCTTGCGCTTGCCTTGCAATTCAATCACCTCGGATGCCGAATCTCGAACCGGCGAGAATTCTAGTCCGCTACGCCTTTGCTCCTCAACCGGCCTCCTCGCGCTTCCAATCTATCCAAATTCATACAAGCATCGATGAAGTTCGATTTCTAAAAGATGGGTTTTAGCCGTACATATCTGAAATTCGCCCCTTAATGATACTACAATGATCCAATACAGTTATGTAACTTCAATCTACAATACCACATTCAATAGGGCCAATATTAGTCATAAATCCCATAACTTGTGCCATCTAGGCCTATTATCAAACATCTTGTAGGCATAAATATTTACACCTCTTAACTATAGCATTGGTTCCTCCAACTATCACCATTAACCAACAATTCATCTCCTTATCATTCTTTAGCAATTTATACTCCTAACATCATGTGTGTGGTCAACCATTCACACCCACACCAACAAAATTCCAACAAATATACACATTTAAATCCCTACCATGTTCATGTATTTAAATTGGGGATTTATGGCTTCCAACAACCATACTATAAGTTGTAATACTTGATTCATACTCATATTCCCATAATAACACCATATGTGTAAGTCTAAGGTGTAGGATTACCTCTTATAGATCAAATCTTGAAAGACAACTTTGGGGTGTTCTTGAGATTTTGAAGAAATCCTATGAAATCCAACCAAAATCATGTTGTAACTAGTGATTGAGAAGAGAAATCACCATGAAAACACACTTAAAAGCTTACCTTAGGAGTGCAATTGAGTGCCTTGGTCGAATTGGGGGTGTTGGGGAAGCCCTAGGCTTGAGAAATGACTCAAGTTCTGTCATTTCCCGTCCTTAGGTATATTTAGGGCCTACTACTAGTGCGCCCGCGCTAATTAGCGCGGGTTGAGGCAGAAAATAACCCAATTAGCGGGGGCTACTAGCGCTCCCGCGCTAAGGCCGCGCTATTGACACATGCCCAGTAAAAAGGTCATATCTTTCTGTATACACTTCCAAATGACCCAAGGTTTGTTGCGTTGGAAACTAGACTCAAGGAGCTTTAATTTGATATGTTTTAGGTCACACAACTCTTTAAATAACGGGAGATATGATCGTTTAAAGTGAAGTTTTGTGCACACTCATTTACATCTTCGCCTATTATGAAGTTTTCCAACTTCAAAAATTCCCGTTAACCATCCGAAATCACCCCGAGACCCCCGGGACCTCAACCAAAAATACCAACACCTCCTAAAATATCATACAAACTAGTTCCAATCATCAACATGCATCAAACAACGCCAAGACCATCAAATTACATCAAATGCAAGCCTAAGTTCTTCTAAAACTTTCAAAACACGCATTTAATCAAAAACCGAACCAAACCACGTCCGAATGACCTGAAATTTTGTAGACATATCCAAAACCACATAATGAAGCTACAGAAATTGTCGGAATTCCATCCCGACCCTCGGATAAAAATCTCACCTACCGTTCGGATTTCGCCAAAATTCGACCTCCAATTCAAGCCTAAAACTACACCGGATCTCCGAATTCGATTCCGATTGCTCTCCTAAGTCATAAATGATCCCCCGAAACTAGTCGAATCATCAAATTTCCATTCCAAGCTGTCTAACTTATCGGTCAACATTCGATTGACTTTTCCAACCTATTCTTCTCGTAAAGAGATTTATGGCCTCATTTCTATTCTAATTCTCACCGATTTGCTTCTAACTCTACAAACACATATAAATTAGCATATTGAAGTATTAAATGGAGAAAATAGGGTGATAACTCCTATAACGACGGGCCAGGTCGTTACATTCTCCCCAACTTAAACAATCGCTCGTCCTCGAGCGTACCCAGAGTTGTACTATAAGCAACCCAATAGCTGAATGACCTTACCAAGCATATATGCAGGGTGGTACCACGTCACCCTGTCCATCATAAGTCCGATAACGCAATATTGCTGAACTTCCACAGTCCATCTGGAACATAGACCACATTGCACTTTCCAAAATCTTATACCACATCTGGATCCCACGTCTATATTCGGAATACACCCGAACCAACTGTAATAGTCCATACTCGCCACTTCGGGTGAGACCTTATGGTGTACCAAACAAACCAATCACTCGAGACGATGCCCTCTAATCACCACAATTTCCCACGATAACCAGTTACTACTGAAAAACCTTTCTCGTTAGCTAAAGTCTTATTCCAACACCTTCATGTATATTGCCCACGGCAACCGAACACACGATATATCGAATCCATCTCTCAGGTCATCTTCATGAATCCATTTCCTTTTTTTTGACTAACATTACAATATATTTCGAAGCCAAACCTCGATGTTTTCCTTTCTAACCAGTTGAAATCACATATGCCCGCACTCATTAATGGCTCCGACGATCATTCTAATTATAACACACCACACTGGTGATATGACACCTCAACACCGGCCTAAGCCACGACAAGCACAACACAGGCTCCAATAAGAAACGTGTGAACATACTCAATCATGATAACTAACTCAAACAAAAGAGCTGTAATTCAATTCCTCCATACCATCATAACATAGAACTGAGATCCCGTTTCACATCATAGAATTAGAGTACCTGAACCCTCCTCGAATGTCATAACATCACGTGGCATTGCCACGACTCACGATTCTATTCGAGCACTATTACTCATGGAGCACCTCAAGTCACCATGCTCAAAACGGTCGGCCACGCACATATTTAGGTCTGAACTCAAGCAATCAATCACACCCGCGGTGATACATTTAATATATGCTATCAAATCCTGAATGGATACAACCGATGTGCTATTCCCCGAGTGGTACCCAATACGGACTATTCCTTAGAAGCTAGGAAGTATTGTATACAAAGTAACTTATAGGACACTATATTTTCCACATCACATTGTTGCGGCGCATAACTCGTTCCAATAACATACCCGTGGCGGCGTGCCACCCGATCCAGATACCATACCCTGTGGCGGCGTGCCACCCGATCCACGCATAAATCTCGCAAGAGGAAATGCACATCGAGTCAAGTTGCTCACTACAACAAACACATATATAGCCTCAAGCTTGGCCACATGAAACGCATCTAACAAAGTTCCTCAATACCGGAGCTGAATCAATAGTAGAAACCTCTGCACTGATATCCGCCACGAAGGCCCCACTGACAAAGCAATACCTACCCGTCGTCCGCTGGTCCTGGGTACAATTTGTTCCAATCATCAACATGCATCAAACAACGCCAAGACCATCAAATTACATCAAATGCAAGCCTAAGTTCTTCTAAAACTTCCAAAACACGCATTTAATCAAAAACCCAACCAAACCACGTCCGAATGACCTGAAACTTTGTAGACATATCCAAAACCACATAATGAAGCTACAGAAATTGTCGGAATTCCATCCCGACCCTCGGATAAAAATCTCACCTACCGTTCGGATTTCGCCAAAATTCGACCTCTAATTCAAGCCTAAAACTACACCGGATCTCCGAATTCGATTCCGAATGCTCTCCTAAGTCATAAATGATCCCCCGAAACCAGTCGAATCATCAAATTTCCATTCCAAGCTGTCTAACTCATCGGTCAACATTCGGTTGACTTTTCCAACCTATTCTTCTCGTAAAGAGATTTATGGCCTCATTTCTATTCTAATTCTCACCGATTTGCTTCTAACTCTCCAAACACATATAAATTAGCATATTGAAGTATTAAATGGAGAAAACAGGGCGATAACTCCTGTAACAACGGGCCGGATCGTTACATTCTCAATCCATCTCGTGGCATCCATTAGGCCTTAAGCCTCATACCAATATCAATATAATATTGCTGCGGTGCGCAGCCCGATCCCATACTCAGTCCAAAATCATATAAGCCACAATAATATAGAAATATTCAGCCTAAAATTCATTAGAAATATTATTTAAGTTCCAAGTTTTTAAGAAAAAGTGGTTGAGTTTGCAAAACAACATTAAATACTAGGACTGAGTTTAATTGTTTGAAAATATGGTAAGAAACCAGTAAAAACAATTCCTGAAGGATTCAATTAGTTGGAATGAGGCCAAATTATGACAATTATTCCATTTTTATAAGGGTATCACTAAGCTTTAGTCAATTAGGTAGTAATTTTATTAAGCGAGACGGACCAAGTCACAATCCTCGATGGTGCTCTACTCCACGCCCGTTATCCGGCATGCAAGTCACCTCAATATAGCACTACAATGTACAAATTCGGGGTTTCATACCATCAATAGCATTTACATCTATTACTAACCTCAAGCTGGCCAAAATCCTAGTTCGCTATGCCTTTGCCTCTTTATTCGACTTCCTCGTGCGTCGAATCTAACCTAAACCACAATGAATACGACACATTATGCTATAGGAACAGTACCATTCAAAAATAATTGAAAAACATAAAAATTCCAAAATTTGGCAAAACTCGAGCCCCATGCAAACTTCTCAAAACTCAAAATTCTTACACCAACGGGTTCCTTATCTCACCTCGAGTCTATACGCATAAATCGGAGTTCAAATGACCCCACAAATCCCAATTCTTTCTCTTTGAAGTTTCAAGCCTTATACCACCATTTTTGCTAACTTTCCATGGATTTCAAGGTCAATTCCACAATAAAAATGTGTTTTTAGTTCATAGGACTTACCTCCAATCAATCCCAGTCGAAACTCTCTTCAATTCTCGTCCAAAAGCTCTCAAGGTGTTCAACAATGGAGGAAAATAAGACTTGGTTCGCGGATGAAATATTAATAAAACCCTTCTGTCCAAGCATGTGTTTATTCTACGCGATCGTAGCCCCAGGCTTGCGATCACATTGAACAAAATTCCCAGCTCCAGTGCTAACTCTACGCGATCGCATACATCATATTGTAATCGCATTGAACAATGCTCCTTACACTATGCGATCGCAGACACATCCACGCGATCGCGATGAACAAAACTAATTTCCCAAAAATTCCTTCTATGCGATCACATAAGCACTCTTGCGATCGCACTTCATGGACTCCTGACTCTACGTGATCGCGGACACCACCCTGCGATCGCATAGAACAAGTGACCAGCCCCCCCCCCCCAAATCCTTCTATGTGATCACATCTTCACTCCTGCGATTGCATAGAGCAAAATCCTACAACACTGACTTGTAATTTTTCTACAATACTTATGTCTGACAAACCTTCTGTTGGCTATCCAAAACCATCCCGAGGCCCCCGGGACCTCAACCAAAAGCATCAACGTGTAACGACCCAACCGGTCGTTTTGAGATACGGCGCGTCATTCAGCAGTTTGAGGCCATGAGTAACTTCATCTCAAG
Organism: Nicotiana noctiflora; assembly: GCA_032618575.1. Lineage (NCBI taxonomy): Eukaryota > Viridiplantae > Streptophyta > Magnoliopsida > Solanales > Solanaceae > Nicotiana > Nicotiana noctiflora. The sequence continues at coordinate 53,600 of JASVEL010003102.1, forward strand.
TATATTGACTTGTGTGTATGGTCCGAATTAAAATTCAAGAAGTTTGGAGTCAAATTTAAATGAAAATTCTTATTTCCAAAGCTTAAAACTGAAGAAATGAACTAGGATCGGAATTTTGAGTATACGACCTCGGAATTGAGATTTGAAGGTTCCAACAGGTTCATATGATGATTTCGGACTTGGACGTATGCCTGGATCGGGTTTTGGATAACCCGGGAGCGTTTTGGCGCATATTATGGAAGATAGCATTTTAGAAGAAATTGCATCAATTTGGCTTAAAATGCACTTTAGTGTTATTAATGTCCGTTTGGGATTCCGAGACTGGGAGTAGCTCCGTATGGTTATTCTGGATTTGGGAGCGCGATCGGAAGTGAATTCGGAGGTCCGTGGGTCATTTTGGAGTCGTTTGGCGAAAGATAGAAAATTGAAGGTTTTTGAGAAAAATTGACCGGAAGTGGAAATTTTGATATCGGACTCAAAATGCAAATCTTATGGTTCGGCTAGTTTCGTTAGGTGATTTGGGACTTAGGAGTGTGTCCGGAATATTTTTGTGACGACCGGTGTGGAATTAAGCTTGAATTGGCAAAGTTAGTATTTTGGCGAATTTCGGTTGATAGGTGAGATTTTGATCCGAGGGTCAGAATGGAATTCCGAAAGTTTCTGTAGCTTCGATATATCATTTTGAACGTGTGTACAAAATTTGAAGTCAATCGGATGCGATTTGATAGGTTTCGGCATCGGAAATAGAAGTTGGAAACTTCATAGTTCATAAAGTTTGAATCGGGGTGTAATTCATGGTTTTAGAGTTGTTTGATGTGGTTTGAGGTGTCGAGCAAGTCCGTAATGTGCTTTGGGGTTGGTTGGTATGATTGATTGGGGTCCCGGGGGCCTCGGGTGTGTTTCGGGTTGTGATCACGCTCTTATTTAATGTTTCAACCTTTGCTTCTTTGAACATAAAAGGGTACCATATTAGGTAAATGATCTCCAAATTCAATTTTGTTTGAACCATTAGATCCGTATCGAAATTACGGAGCCATAGGAAAAAGAATCATCGAATTTGGACATCGTATGAGGAAGTTATGCTTATTTTTGTGTCGGGGAAAAACTGCTGCTTCTGGTATGCTCGCAATTGCGAACATTTCCATCGCAATTGCGATGCCAGTTCGCAATTGCGAACTTTTTGTCGCAAATGCGACCCTTTCCAGCCTCTCTTTGTTCGCAATTGCGAAGAACTTCTTCGTTTTTGCGAGGGTTCGCAAATGCGACTTCTGCAGCTTGATTTTAGCTGTGAACCTCGAGTTTTTGCTTCATTTTACCATATTTTGAGCCCTAGGTCCGAGAATGGGCGATTTTGAGAGTGGATTTTCATACCAAATCATTGGGTAAGTTCCTCTAACTAGTTTTCAACTTTTATTTTGTGTTTATACCTTAGATTTAACATCAAAATTCATGAGAATCAAAGAGAATTTGGGTTTTAAAGAAAAACCTAGAAATTGAGATTTTTGGATTTTGACCACGATTTTGAGTATGGAATTAAGAGAAATTTATATATTTGAGTTCCTAAGGTCATGGGTAATCTTTATCTTCAAAAAATTTCAGATTCCGAGCTCGTGGGTCCGAGGGCATTTTGGTCATTTTACATAATTTCACGTATTAGCTTAGAATTTATGTGTAGAATAAATTACTTGAATTATTATTTACAATATGCAATTTATTTGGATAGAGTTGAGCCACTCGGAGTCGGATACTCGTGGCAACGGAGTCGTTTCTTAGCGGTTTTGTACCGGAATTGAGGTAAGTGGCTTGTCTAACCTCGTGTGGGGGAATTTTCACCCCTAGGATATTATGTGATAGTTTAAATGCCTTGTATGCGAGGTGACGGGCGTATACATGCGCTGGTTGTTGAACACGCACTTTAATTAAAATGTTCGATGAGCGATATTCCTGTCATTGGCTGTCAATTTGATATTTTTACCCGGTAGTGGTTAGGAAAGCATGATTAGGTAGTAATTAACTGTTTAGTTGCCTAATTGCCTTATTTGAACTCCTTGATAATTATTGGCATTATTTTTCGGTGAAGTTATAGTTAAGCATAATTGATCTCTCTGTGAATTCCTTTATTTACTGTGCTTGTGGACTGCGGGTTCGATTCCCGGAGACCCAGGGCTGTGGGTTCGATTCCCAGAGACCTGGTGTGATATTGGTAGGGACTACGGGTTCGATTCCCGAGATCCTGAGTTATTGGTAGGGACTACGGGTTCGATTCCCGAGATCCCGAGTTATTGGTAGGGACTACGGGTTTGATTCCCGAGATCCTGAGTTATTGGTAGGGACTACGGGTTCGATTCCCAAGATCATGAGTTATTGGTAGGGACTACGGGTTCGATTCCCGAGATCCTGAGTTATTGGTAGGGACTACGGGTTCGATTCCCGAGATCCTGAGTTATTGGTAGGGACTACGGGTTCGATTCCCGAGATCCTGAGTTATCGGTAGGGACTGCGGGTTCGATTCCCGGAGATCCTGCGTTATTGATTATTTATTGAGATATGGGCTGCGGGTTCGATTCCCGGAGACCCAGAGGTACTGTCAATGGGACTGTGGGTTCGATTCCTACAAGTCCTGGACTTGTTTTATTGAGTTGGCTATTCATTGTTAGCTTAATTGTAGACGATTATAGTAATCATCTTATTGTTGCTAGTTTGGAAATTTATTATTCATTTAAACTGCTTATTGTTGTTATTATCATTGTATTATTGTTTCTCACGGTAGGGCCCTGACCTTCCTCGTCACTACTCCATCGAGGTTAGGCTTGGCACTTACCGAGTACCGCTGTGGTGTACTCATGCTACTCTTCTGCACACTTTTGTTGTGCAGATCCAGGTACATCAGGTCAGGCTCATCTCAGGTGATATAGCAGCATTTTGGGAGACCTCGAGGTATGATCTGCTACGTCCGCGGATCCGGAGGCCTTCCTTCTATTCTAGTGCTAGTAGATGTTTTTCCTTCATTCCATTGTTAGATACTCCTTTTACATAGAGCTACAATTGTATGATCTCTTTTAGTCTGTGTTACCGTGGGATTCCGGGTCTTGGTAGTGTTTTAAACAGTGTATTTGACTGGTGTATGTGCCAAGCGGCACTGATTACATTCCTTTCATCTTATTTTCCGCTAATTCTTATTAAATGTTCATAAACTGGTATATTCCGCAACGTGTTAGGCTTACCTAGTCGTGGGGACTGGGTGCCATCACGACATGTTCACGATTGGTGAACTAGGGTCGTGACACAACGCATCCTAAAACATCATTCAAACTTTCTCCAGTCATCAAAACACATCAAAAAACACAAAAACCATCAAATTATATCGGATACATCTTCTAAAAATTTCGAAACACGTTTTGGATAAAAAATCCAACCAAAACACCTCTGAATCACCTGAAATTTTGCAAACACAACCAAATTATCTAGCAAAGCTGCAGCAACTCTCAGAATTCCATTCTAACCCTCGGATCAAATCTCACCTATCAATCGGAATTCGCCAAAATACTAACTACGCCAATTCAAGCATAAATCTACATTGAACCTCCAAATTCACTTTCGATCACACTCCTAAGTCGCAAATAATCTCTCGAAGCTAACCGAATCATTAAAATTCACAATTGAGCCTCTGACTCATAAGTTAGCATCCGGTTGACTTTTCCAAACCAACCCTTCCTTAAAGAGACTAAGTGTCTCATTTCCTTCTAAATTCGACCCAATTCAACTCGTTCACCCAAGACACTAATAATGAAGCATAAAATAAGGAAAACAGAGTAGTAACCCATGCGACGACGGGTCGGATCGTCACATCATCCCCAACTTAAACAAACACTCATCCTCGAGCGTACCCAGAGTTGTTCTAGGAGCCAACTAATAGCTGAATAACTTTACCGTGCATATACACGGGGGTGATCCCACGTTACCCTATCTCGTATAGTGACAGTCTATTTAGTATATACATTACCTAAAATTTGTATATAGAGTGTATCGTGCATCTTGCAATGTATCTATAATATATCATTAAACCCGAGAACTTTTGTGTATCCAAAGTGTATAGATTGTTCTATGATGTATAAATTGTGTGAAAGATTTTCTTGAATTTAATATTGTATTAAAAATTACAATGATGATAGTTATTGACAACTTATATCTATTATATAGTATTTATTTGAATTTATATTTACATTCTTTGGACATAAAGGGGTGTTTGATTAAAAAAGTGAAGAACTTATTATTGTGTATTAAATAAATAAATAAATAAACACTAAAATTATAACAATAAGGATATATGTGTTTTTGTTTCACTCGAAAGTTAATGAACACTTTACAAGCAAATTAATTAAAATAATTAAGGGGTAAATCATACTCAATCATAATTAATCACTCAATCGAAAGATAAACTTGAGACACAGAAATAATCCATTAAGGGACGATGTAAACGAGATTTTATTCATCAATATAACTTGACCTGCCTCTTCTAGAAGCGGTTTAGGGCCTTACATTGATCTTGTTTATTGCTCCCTTTAAGGGGTACAACTTTCTATCTCTGGGATATTCAGAGTTCTTCGTCGAAGTAGTTTAACTTGCCTCTCCTTAAAGAGGTTCAGGATGTTCCATTGGTCTTGTTTATTACTCCATTTATGGAATATAGTTTTCACCCTCTGGATGATCAAAGTTGTGTGGAAGAAGAAGCCCCCCTTAAAAGGTTTTCTTTCTTGGTTTTTAGAGTCTCACACTCCTCTTTCCCATCATAAGTGGGCCCAGGGTCTTTTGTGGAGGTGTCTCGTCATTTATTTTAAGAACAATTGTCTTTAGTTAGAAGTCAGCAATGTTGACTATTTATCACAGATTGGTCTCGATGAGTTTAATTCCCTACTCATCAAACGGTCAGATATTTACCAATACGGTTATTCCCTCTGCTCATCGGGGTTGAGCTTGCGTTAACTTCGACGGGTGGATAAAACTACATGATCGAGGGGAGCCCCCATTCGGAATCAAATTGCTGATTAGCAAACGGAGTGTCATTCCCCACGGCTGTTCGCAATAGCGCATATTTTTATGAAAGTGAACAGTTTTACACATGGTTATGCATTAATGGCAATCGTTGAGCCTGTCATTTTGTTCTTTACACATTCATTGCTATTCTGAGAGGATTTTCGAGAAGCTTTTTCTTCTGTCAAATCGCATTTTTCTATTCTTTCGATCATCATCATCATTGATTTCTTCATTCCCCTCATCAAAATTCTTCTTTCTCTTGCTCGTGAATAGATTATGGCATGCATTTCTTCTTGCGGTAATCGCCCGACCAATTCTCCGACGATCGTTAATCCCATTTCGAAAACCGGAGGGTTTGAATTGGTGGAGGATAAAAAAATTCCTTCGATTGACAAAATCTTACCTCGATCAGGAGACCAACTGATGGATTTTAGTGTACTGGATGGAGAAGAATAAAGAGATGTTTCTTCTTTGATGGGGAGCGGGGATAGCCCAAATGCGAGAATGGTGGCGTATCCCGAATTACGCCGAGATTCCTCTGGCGAAGACCTAGGACCGAGTGGAAATTGATCGTCGAGGGTATTGCTCATTCTATGCTTACATCTTTCAGGTGGGGTGCACTCTCCCACTCCCAATGCTGATAGTGGACTTTTGTCGCTATTATGAGGTATGCCCGGGTCAGCTTTCTCCTTACCTATACAAGGTGCTCCTCATGTTCATCAAGTATGCGAAGATGGCTGGCAGGGAGGTCACTTTGAGACATGTGCTCAGTCTTTTCGCCCCTCAAAAATCTTGCGGTACCATGATCCATGCATGCCATAAGGGTCGAAGGGTCTGATGGTTAGGCTGGATGACGAGGATATCTATCACCCCTTTGATAATTTCTTCTATATTCAGACTGAGCACCAGGTGGTGGACCTAACCGGATTCCTAGAAGTGTGGAATTTTGCACGTGAGACCTCGTTCCTGACTAAGCATCCGCCTTATTTCGACTTTTGTTATGCTTTATACTTATATCTACTGACTTGCCTTTATTTTTGCAGCTGAAAAGTTATCGCCGCCTCCCTTGGAAGGGATCCGAGATTGGGTTGAGGAAGTGCTTTCCCATACCGCCGGTATTTGTACCTGGGTAGCTTTCTGGGAGAGGCATGGTCGCAAGCCTATGACAGGTGGGACTCTGGCCCTCTCTCTTCTTCATTTCATTTTGTTCTGATCATGTCTGTTGATTCGTTTGTTCATTGTATCCATAGAGGCCACGCCGCGTCAAGCCCCACAACTAGCATTCTGTCGGCCGGGTGCTATCGCTAGGTTAGATGTTGCGCCCATACCTCATCGAGTACCAATATCGGCATCAGTTGAGTTGTTAGCGACTGTGTCCCCACCTCGAGCTATACTATAAGATGAGAGGGCATCGGGGCTTGTCAGGGTTTGTCCGTCCTTGGACGAGCTCACCTTCAACTGAAAGGGATGATAGTCCTTCGCAGAAGCGATGCATGGCATTTGTGGCGGCTCCTCCATCGATTATCAACCTAGACTCTCCCCCGACAGACTTAGAGGGCGGTGCGGCTACGGTGCTTACTAGCGAGGAAAACGATTTGGCTGGAGTCGGACTCGTCAGTTCTGGACATGGGAATGTAGCTGCCTTGACGACCCCGTTCGAAGTTCCTTCTGCCACGACGGAGGATCGATCCTCATGGGACGTCGTTGGGATTCTGCTGTGCCATTGCCAGCCGTGGCAAGTTGCTCTACATCAATGGCGACGGAGAGGGGAAGGGACGTGGCGGAGGATGAGTGTGAGGAGGACGAGCGTGATTCTAAGTCTAATTTGGACCCCGATGATGTTCGTATGTTTGAGGAGGGTATCACCAATTTTACTGTACATGTGGTGGGGGTGGGGGGGTAGGGGCAGTCGTTCTATCGAGGTTCTCTCGGATTTGAATTTGTTGACTAAAAGGAATTTCTTGGTGTCGCAGTTTGATTTGTTATGTTCGGAGGCTGAGAATGCTTTTTTGAAGAGAGTTTCAGATATTGAAGTGATGGATGAAGTGGCCATGATGGGCCTTAGGGTACGTAATGCGTCTCTAACTTCTTCCTCCCCTTCTGTTTTAGCCTTTTCCTTAGCCTTGCCTTTGTTTTTGTTTTGCAGACTTACTTGTTGTAGGTGGAGAGTATCCGTAGAGCCAAGGTTCGCTCAAGGATCTTCCTGCAGATGCTAGTTAAATATCGTCATTACCATGATCGGTGTCGGGGGCTATGTGACCATTTATTGAACCAGCTTGGTAATCGAGCTTTGGTTGAGGAGTTGGCGAAGCGACACCAACATTTGTTGTAGGCTCTTGATGGTAAGCGTGCTCTCGAAGTGCAAATTCGTCGAGAGGACGAAGAGCTTGAGTTGGGGAAGGGAGTTGCAACTGAGTGCGCGTACCTGCATGGCAGGTTGAGAGAGATGGAGCTGGAGAATGAATGGAACCAGATTAAGGTAGTGAAGGCGGCTGCGAAATGGGGCAAAAAACTGGCGGAGCTAGAAAGCGAGGTTGCGTCCTTAAAATTTCGGGAAAAGGGCTACTCGTCGAGAGTCGTAGTTATGGAGGAGTCGATTCGTGTGCATGAGTCCCGCCTTAAGTCAGAGAGAGAAACAGTGGCCCTTAAGGAGGCAGGGCTTGAGGAGCGGATTGGTTTTCTTGAGCAGGACGCTCAGGTTATGTTGGACCGGATCACGGTTTTGGATGAAGAGAACCGGCGACTGCAGAACCAGGCCGTTTCGTTTTATACTCCCGTTTTCCCTCAGGTTTATGAACTCTGGGTCTATGCCAAAGCTCAGCGCGATGTTTACAAGAACTTATTAGAGGCAGATATTATAACCGAGACCATTTTCAAGACGACACTCTAGAAGGCTCGTGACGCTCGTGCCGAATATGGTTATGATGTGGTGACACATGAGGTCGACGATGGCGCAGGCGGGGCTCATGGCACCAAGTAAATAAGAGATTGGTTACTGTTGTTTAATGTTTTTCTTTTATTTTGTTTGTTGATGGTCTACAACTTTCTTGTTTGAGTTTTTCCAAATTCCAAACGAAACAGGGTGAACTACCACGGTTTCACCGCGACCGCGGTTGAACCGCAGCTAAAAATTAGAGACCATATTTGGCCGCGGTCGCGCCGCTCCAGGCATAAAAAATAGTCCTATTTCGTTTGGTACAAGTTTATTTCGGCCCTAAACTATTCCAACTTGTATAAAAGGTGTTCTAAACCTATTTGGGAGCGGAAGGGATATATTTTGGACACAAATTAGACCTAAGGAGGCAAGAGACACTACTAGAGGGTTAGACAACACCCTTGGAGGCAAGAACACATTGGGAGCAAGGCGGAGAATTCTTCTTCACGTTTTTCCTTCCTCTTCCTATTTTTCATTGTTGGTTATGACTTTTAATATTGTAATTTTAGATACTATTATGAATAGCTAATTTGTTATCTAGAGTTTTGATAGAACCTTTTGTAGGATAAATTCTTGTTTGTTTTTATATAATTGAGCCATAGCTTTTCTCTAATTGTTCAACTACATTTATATTCTGGTTGACTGAAGAGCTCTCAATTAAATGTGTCTATTTAGTATGCATAACTCGGGAGAGAGTGCATATTTAGGTAATTATTGAACAACACCACTCCCAAAGTATATGGGGGATCAATAACCTAGGGTTTAAAGGTGGGATTAGGGATAGCGAAACCTTGGGTGCGATCTAAAGTGAGCTATATTAAAAGCCAATTAGAGTAGCTTGGGAGAGTGCGTCTAGTAAATTGTCGTAATTACTCGGGAGAGATTTACGATAATAAGAGTGCTCATGATTGGTAGAGAATACTTAGGTAATTACTCGGGAGAGATTTACGATAATAAGAGTGCTCATGATTGGTAGAGAATACTTAGGCGAAATTATAGAAGACATAGCGGGAAGGATTCCGACAATTAGGGAAATCATGACTCTAGACCTCCTTAATCTTGTCTCTAACCCTTAGTATGTTTAGTTGTTAATTTAGTAGGTTAATTTGTTAGTTAATTAATTAAACACAAGAATCTTAATATCTATAAGTTAGGAATTGTTCAAGCTTGTCTTCTTGGTGATAGTGAACAACTGTAGCTAAACCTTAGTTCTTTGTGGGATTCGACTCCGGACTTGTAAACTGAATTATATTTGCAGCAGCTGCATTGTCCTTTTATAAGACATAGTTGGGCGTGATCATCAGGCTATGTTCCTTCTCTACCAAAATATAGTTGTTCAACCTTAGTCGAACCGGGACTCGGCCACGTGCGTTTGCCACCAAAATATAGCGAGTTCGACCTTAGTCGAACCGGGACTCAAGCTACGTGCTTTCGCCACCAAAATATAGCAGGTTCGACCTTAGTCGAACTAGGACTCAAGGAACATGCCTTCGCCATCAAAATATAGCAGGTTCGACCTTGGTAGAATCGGGACTCAGGCTACGTGCATTCGCCACCAAAATACGTCAATTCAAACCTCGGTCTGACTAAGGCTCGGGAGAAGTACCCTCATCCATAGAGTTTCCAAATTCGACCGTAGCCATACTAGGGTCAGGACATAGAAATCAATCACCAACATGACAAGGTGACCGCACTTCCTCGATCAAGTCAGATCGAAAGGCTATCACCATTTGTCCAAAAGGGATATGATGGTCGCGGTCGAATCTGAGAGATGAGCACCCTTCCAAACATGCCCGTAGACGTAAGGAAGAGAAACGAAAAACAGAGTAAAAATAAGACAAATGATGAAAGAAAGTGCACAATTGTCAATAGAGTTAAAGATGCGGGGTACTCCCCACTTACACCCGGCCCCAGCCGGTCGAAATAAGAGAAAGAATATAAAAAACTCGCAAGGAACAACTGAGCTTGTTTTATATTTTCTTTATTATATTATCCAATATTTAGTAATTATACATTCTAAATAAAAATATTTATTAGCATATTACTTTGGTTAATATTTTTGTCAGATCACTTTTTTTGTAATATGAGAGAAGATAAATATTTTATTAATCTTAAAAAAATTAATTTAAATTTTATTATGTTGTTCTTAATAATATTATCTGAATTTGATGAATAAAATATATATTAAAGGGACTTATCTTCTTGCTTATCACCTTCTTTCCCTTTCCTTGCCATCCTAATATAATAAAGATCAAGACACGTTGCTCCAGATCATATAGTCATTGAATAACTTTTTTGTTGTGTATTTTTCTTTATTATATTATCCAATATTTAGTAAAATTACATTGTTAATAGAAGTTTTTATTATCGTATTAGTTTGTTTAATATTTTTGTCTACTACTTTCTTTATATATATATATATATATATATATATATATATATATATAAAATATCCATCCATTACTTATTATTGTTAAATTGACATGTGAATTATTAATAAATTCATCAATTTTGTATAATAACTTTCCATAATTCATTATGAAATTATGAGTTCTATTTATTAACTAAATTTTCATACATGAGAAATTTATTTAGTATATGTATTTTTACGATATCATTTGATTTATTTATTTTTTTAGTATTCTTCATTTATGACTAAATGTTTATTACGATTTTAGTTATGTGTATACGTATGACTTTTCTCATAATAATTATAATCATTTTTATAAGTATTATAAAACGTTTACTTTAACATTCTATTTATTACCTTAAATGACACATTGTTATAAGTATAAATGACATTAAAAACTACCATTTAGTTATATGTATCAGAAGTATTTCATTTTTTTCTTGAAGGCAAAATACATAAAGTGTTCATTTAAGTTGTCCTCCACAATCAAGTCAGCTCCCATCGCATGAAATGCGCTCTCTAGTACACAAGTTGCCTACCAAAAATTAGGGTTTTTCTTTTCTTTTCCTAAAATAATGTGAACCCCACTTAAAAGGCGCTTTATGTATTTTGCCTTTCTTAAATTTTGTGTATAGTCAAATAATATAAAACAAAATTGAGGGACATAAAACAGATCCACTCATGAGTATTTATCCAGGAGTCGGAATGGAATTCCGACAGCTGCAGTAGCTTCGTTAGGTGATTTTGGATATGTTTGTAAATTTTCAGGTCATTCAGACATCATCTGTTAGCGTAGGAATCAATCGCATCACTAACTCATCCCGATTCCATGTCGGTGTTGCCCAGCAATTGGGATGCTGGCACACCCCTGACCATCCTGTCAGCTTTAGAATTGGGGATGTAAGACATATTGAAGGCCAGGTTCATCCCTCGACAACAATTTGGATGTTACCAGGATATACCTTAACTCAGTAAACAAGTGTGACAATATGAACAACAAAAAACCTACGATTTTCACTAAGAACTATTTAGAGAAGGAAATCATAACCATGCAATCATAAGTAAAAAAAATCAAAAAGTTAAGGATTTATCAATTGAGGGTTATCTCAAAGGTCTGTATTAAAATACACAAAAAATCCAATGCACTTCACTTTTTGTAATGGCTAGTTCCAAACTCAGATAAAAGAAAAAGAGTTGTGATACCTTGATAGCTAAAGAATGAAAAAATTATGAACTTATGGAAGAGAACAATTAATGCCTGCACACCTGTGTAGGTTTTGTTCTATTTTTTCATTGTCAATCTAGAAAGTGATAGAAAAATTATTTTAATATCTCAAAATAGAAATATTCTAAAATTATGTCTAGATTCATTTTCTCAATATTCATTAATGAATTATTATTATAGTAATTATCTCAAGTATATTTGTAATAGAAAATTAGTTGAATTTTGGATCTACTTTAGACATATTAAATCTGATTTTTTGAATGCTCATTAGTGATTATTGACCAATTGATAGCTTTTAATGGCTTTTGGAAAAGAATGTTTAGTGACTTTGTAACAGAAGCCTTTATGGCTTACTATGAATTCAACATTTTAAAGAACGTTACTTTTGTAACGTAAGCCTTTATGGCTGATCTTTGGTTCTTTAGCGTATTCTTCCATCAGATTAAAACGTTTTTTTGGACTATATATACTTTGTAGTTTTTATGTTTTGGGTAGAGAGAAAATAACAAAGTAAAAAACTTTTCTCCCCCTTTTCTTTCTACTGGGTTTTCTTCTTATATATCTTTGTTGTTTCTGCTCCTATTTATACTAGAAGAGCTTGTTGAATCCTGGGGGATACGCCTAATATTATTTATCTCGGTGTAGGCGAAATATCCTTAAGGACAGTGTCCTGGACACGCCTCAAGCTAAACCTTTTATTCTTCAATATCTTCAAAATTTTCCAACAATCTTAAGGATATTTCACCTAATTATTATGGAGAATAACACTACTAATGTTGTTGTTGATACTACTACTGATGTTGCACCAACTTTTTATGTTGCTATTTTTGGTGGAGATAAATTTTAGTGCAAGCACGCTGTTGTTGACAAATGAGAAGAAATTGTTACTAGAAGCAGCCTTGTGGAGGACAACAATCATCGGACAAAATCAAGTAATAGGTATGATAAAAGAAATAGTTATAAGCCCAAAACCAACAATCAACCTAGACACTATGTTGCTCAATGCCAGAAAATAGTTGGGAATGACAATCCCACTAAGGCTAAAGTAAATTTGACTGAAGCCAAAGTGGATGATATAATTATTGCGGTTGTTTCCCAAGTGAACCTTGTGGCCAATGTGAAAGATTGGGTGTTAGATTCTGGTGCCACTAGGCACATATGTGCTAACAAAAAAGACTTTGTGTCTTACACCCAAGTTGAGGAGGGAGAAGAAGTTGTTTATCTTGGTGATTCAAGAACTACTCAAGTTCTTGGAAAAGGCAAAGTTCTTCTCAAACTCACATCTGGCAAAATATTGGCATTGAATGATGTGTTGCATGTTCCTAGTATCCGAGCCAATTTGGTCTCTGTGGGATTATTAGGAAAAGTGGGGGTGAAAATTATTTTTGAATCTGATAAGGTCGTGTTGACCAAGAATAATAATTTTGTTGACAAGGGATATTATAACCATGGCTTGTTTGTACTCAATGTTATCAATGAAAATGCTAGCACTTCTGCTTGCTAGGTTGATTCTTTTAATTTATGGAATACTAGTGTAACGACCCGACTCGTCGTTATGGGAGTTATCGCCCTATTTTCGCCGTTTTATGCTTCTATAGGTTTCAGTATATGTGTTTGAAAAATTTGAAGTAATTCAGATAGAGTTCGGGTAGAAATAAGAGAATAAGTATCTTTATGAGAAGGATAGATTGGAGAAGTCAACCGAATGTTGACTTAGGAGTTAGAATGCTCGAAATGAATTTTCGATGATTCGAATAGTTTTGGGGATGATTTGTGACTTAGGAGCGCAATCAGAGTTGAATTTGGAGGTCTAGTGTAGAATTAGGCTTGAATTGCCTAAGGTTGGATTTTGGCAAATTTCGGATGATAGATGAGATTTTTATCCGAGGATCGGAATGGAATTCCGAGAGTTTCAGTAGCTTCGTTAGGTAATTTTGGATATGCATGCAAAATTTCAGGTCATTCGAAGGTGTTTAGGTCGGGTTTTGGATCGAATGTTAGTTTCAGAAGTTTTGAAGAAACTTAGGCTTGAATCCGTGTGAAAATGGAGATTTTGATGTTTATGATGGTGTTTTGATGTTACGAGCAAGTTTGAATGAGGTAATGTGATGTATTGGTGGCTTTGGTTGAGGTCCCGGGGGTCTCGGGATCATTTCGGATGGCCAACGGGCAAGTTTTGATCATAACATTTCTGCAAAAAATTGCAGACAGCTGTTACTCTATGCGATCGCATAGACAGGATAGCAATCGCATAGAAGAGTCTGGAGGGGCGAAGAATTAATGCTATTTGATCGCGTGAAATGCATTACGATCGCATAGGTTGCTTAGGCTATGCAGTGCGATCGCGTAAGTTGGGATGCGATCGCGAAGAGTTAGGGCGCGAAGCTATGCGATCGCATGGCTAGGCCTGCGATCGCAGAGAAGAAAAATCGAGGCTTGGAAAACTTGCTCTATGCGATCGCAATAGTGGACCTGCGATCGCATAGAAGGCGACAACTGTGCAGAAATAGATTAATTAAAAACCAGTCGCGACCCTAATCATTATTTCACTAATTTCACTTCGTTTAGAGAGGGTTTTGGGTGCTGTGAAGAGAGGAATCAATGGGGTAACGTCGGAGGTAAGTTTCTTGACTCAAAAACACAATTATATGGTAGAATTAACATCAAACTTCATGAATTTGGGTAGAAATTGTGAAGAATTAGGGCCTAGGTTTTGAAAACGAAAATTTGACTTTTGAAAGACCATTCGAACTTCGATTTCGATAAATTTTATATGCATGGACTCGTGGCGAGACGAGGAACACGTTGGTATGAATTTCAGAATTTTTCGAGAAGCGAGCCCGCTGTCCGGGTATTACCAACTTAGTGCATTATCGCGTATTATCGTGTAAATTAAATTGCGTTATGTTTCTTTGACCCGTAATTGATATAATTGTTGTTTGACTAGATTCTACACACGAGTCATCAAATTCAAAAGGAAAAGGCATCGCGGACAGTTCCACGACCGGCTAGAGGTGAGTAGTTTGTTTATATGGTAGCCTGAGGGTTCGAAACCCCGGCTTAGCACATTGTGATGCTAGTAGGGCGTGGCTCGCACCCCGTGGCGGGTGCGGGATTGATTGTAACTGGGGATTGAGACTTAGTCCATCCCGAATAAGAATAACATGATATATGTGGCTGAAAAACACTGTGTTTGATATACTTTGTGGGCTGTAAGCCATGTTTGGGGCCTTGTGCCGACCTGTAGCATCCCTAGGGGATAGTTATATAAGTGATAGCTCTATTTGCTTAATCACTGATCTCAGTCCTGGTTTGATATCACCATGTTGAAATGCTAAGTCACCTGCTTTTGGAAAATTAAATAAGAATTAAAGCATTTTCATAATTAAATGAACTGGAACCTGGAATTATATAAATTGAACTATTGTGTGACTCATATGCATGTTGTGGACTGAGGATGGATCGGGCTGCACGCCGCTGTAGTTGATATGAGGATCGGGCTGCACGCCGCAGCATTATTGCGCTTGGGCTGTAGGAGCCCCTCCGGAGTCTGTACACACCCCCAGTGAGCGCCGTCGATGTTAAATGGATCGGGCTACACGCCGTAGCGGTCATGTGCATTGCATTGCATCTTTATCTGTTGAATTATTTGTGATAATTGTATTGTACTGTTGTTGCTAGTTCGTAGGAGGATCGGACTGTAGTTTAGCTTCATATTGTGGTATTTTGTGGATTTTCTACTTTCAGCTACTTTTATATATTTATTACTCATTGAGTACTTAGTACTCACCCCTACTCCCCGCACCTTTGTGTGCAGATTCAGGTACACTGGAGGGATAGACGAGCACTCCAGCTTTTACAGAGTCATATCGAGTTGCTGAGGTAGCTGCCGATGTTCGCAAAACCTAGCTTCTCATCTCATTTCAGTTAAACTTTATGCTTCAGATTTGAGTATATCATACAGTATTCTCCTTTACTATTCGGTTTTGTTTAGAGGCTCTAGACTTGTGACTCTAGGTCTTTGGGAGTGTTAGTTCGTTTTCGCACTTCTCAGTATTCATTCGTATTATTATTATTGGAGTTTCTTTGACTCATATATTCTTCTTGAGTTGTCCATTTGGGACTGATATTTATTTGTGAAAAACAAATGTTGGTCTGGCTGGCCTAGCTTAATTATTGGGCGCCATCACGACCAGATTTGGGTCGTGACAAGTTGGTATCAGAGCCTAGATTACTAAGCCTCGCGAGTCATGAGCCGGTTTAGTAGGCTCTCGCGGATCGGTACGTAGACGCCCGTATCTATCCTCGGGAGGCTACAGAACGTTTAGGAAACACTTCACTTTCTTGAAATTCTAATCGTGCGTACTTGATTCAGCTTGAGAAATAACTCTTGAAATTCCTTCCACACGTCCGTACGCGCATGCGAGCATTCAATAATACATTTGCATCGATGGCTGGAGATTCCCCGATCGAGGAGCGAGATGTAATCTCCGTGAGTTCATGTTGGGCCAATCTGGAGGACTTGAGGCTGAATCTTTACCTACGGCTTGAGCACCGAAGTGCTGATTATGCGAGCAAGTACTTTTACATTATGTGTTTGGTAATATCTTTATTAGCGGGGATGGCGGTCGGATATCCACGTGATGAGTAAGTTAGCTTTGTGAGGTGTATCTATGTGATCTTGGTAGTGACGAAGAAGTTTGTGGGATAATAGATGAACTGTTAAGCGATTCGTTCCTATTATGATCTGTTGTGTAACCCCAAATTGCGGGCGCGTGAAGAATATTGTCGTATCTCCTAGTTGGAAAGTTAAGTGCAATACGCGTGGCGGTATGAGTTCAGACTCAGAAAGACCCAATTGGCGGTATTTTATATGTATTATGATTCAAATAAGTGCAACGCATGTCCTTGTATCAATTTTGATAATATAAAATAGGTAGCATTTAGATTAATGTTGTTGATACACATTTTGATGTTGTCGAGTTGTAGCTGTGTTGTTAGGATGATTTTGGTGATTATCTGGCAGGTGAATAGGCTCAATTACAAAGGAAACTCTGGCGAAATTTTTGGAAAATTTGAAACTTAGTAAAAAATTTGGACACCTAGAGAATAGGCTTAACTGTTATATGGGTGAATGCAAGAATTGTAGAAGAGTTAAAATTTCTGATGATCCGTGTCTCCACAAGCTTGTGAAAGAGTGAGCTTAATCTCACCATGGTATTACGACAACAATAGAGTAATGAGTTGCGATATATGGCTTCGAGCTAAGTTGGGGAGGTTGTTGTTGATTAGTTGATTGTACGGTTATGTATTACGTTAGTTCTGATTTCAAGTATACTGGAGAACCAGTTCAGATTGCAGAAATTGAGTCGAGAATGGCACGAGTGAAGGAATTTTTTTTTTGACAAGATGCCAAGAGATCAGATGAGAAAGAAGGAAGTTTTGATGGTCAAAATAAATTAGCATCGTCTTAAGAGTCACCTGAGAGCAGTATTATGTCCTGGTTAATGATTCTTGATCGCTCTTCAGCGTTAGTGCGATCGGTGGTTTGGAGGTGCGCTCCAAATATTATTGTGGTAGGTTGTGGGAGTGTGTCCCACTGGAAGATTATATAAGTGTGGCATATAGCCACTTGGATAGTTAAAGATGTAAACCAAGAATGAAGATTATGATAGTGTTGTTAAATTGAGGAATACACGCCTAGAGGGCACTTGGCACATTGAGTTATGAACTGGGGAGGATTACCCCGATTGCGATGGTTGTTCTTGTGTGTTATGAGAAAATGGGAGTTATTATGGACCTTTAAAATGTTATTAGACTGGTCAGTGTGATTAGAATCGGCTTGAGGTCGGTGGATAGATTTAATGTGAATAATGGCTCTATATCAGGCCAGATGTGTGCATTGTTGTAATGCGGCTCTCGTGGAGGAGTAGTTAGGTTGACGTTTCTTTATCAGATATTTCGCGTAGTGATGCATTGCGCTGGGTGAGTCATGAGCTCGAGAAAGTGCTTACATGTTAAGAATCCGCGTAGGAATGATGTTATATGAGCAGCTTCGCTGTTGAAATTCCAATTGTACATTGCACCTCAGTTGTGCTTGAGTTTTGTAGTTTATAACGTTAAATATCCCTTAGGAATGATATCATGCACTTAGAATGCTTATGACCGATATTCAGTATTTGGTTATAATGAGCAGATTTGGCTCGATGTGCATCTCTTTATGTGAGATCTATGTGTAGATCGGGTGGCACGCCGCCACGGGTATGTTATCTGGAGCGGGTTGCACGCCGCAATAGTGTAATATCGAGCATAATTTTCTATATGCCATCTCTGTATGCTTTACTTCCTATTTTCCAAGGAAAGTCTGTATTAGTGCGTAGGATTTGATAATTCCTTCCAGAGCTCATTTTCTTTAGTACCGCATTCGAATCGGTAACCTATTGGAACATTAGGGCATCATATGAGACATTTACTTATGTCTGGAGTGGCTTATTGCCCGGGCAGTTCGTACTGAGTGAGACGAGATCATTGAATTCGAGATTAGTGCAATCTGAGTATATAAAGTAAGGTAAAGAGCTAAGACCATTGTTTGGTTCAGAATAAGGTGATAGTCCTTGCCAAGAGTATAAAACTAATGAATTGTTGTCTCGATGGTGGCTAAAAATGTATACGGATCTCATCTGTCATGTCAGCATTGTAATAATTTGCACAAGGCATGTGTATGTCATGCAGAGCATGGAATGTGTAGTGATTCCTTCTAATCGATTAGATAAGAGAGCTTAAGATGATTAGGGAATATGGTATTGTTAAGTGGAAGTGGAAGAAAGATTTTCAGGCTTCTTGGTACTGAGTTCGTTGGCAGGCCGATATGGCTACGCATTTAGCTGGAGTTAGTTTGGTTGACCCTGAGTTGTACTATTGAGGAATAGGTTGAGTCTATCGTTATTGAGCTTGTTAGCGATCTCAGAAAAGATATGAGTTGTTTTTCGATGTTGTGAGACATTGTGATTTGTTAGTTATGGGCGCATGTGATGTGGTTCCATTGAGAATTCATAGAGAAAGTCAAGCGGGAAGAGTAATTGAGTGTTGCTCGGTGTATGGAGCATTGGTTATGGTCTATCGGGTTGTGTGTTGTGTGTTCTCTGTTTCACCGTGGGTGTAATGAATTGCGTTAGTTTCAGACATCAAATGTGCATGGTTGTTGATTTTGAGCATAGCGGCTTGATGTGCTTCAGGTGTAACGGTGTTGGGATAGGATCGCGCATTGTAGCGAGGATATGGGAGTTATGACCTTTCGGAGTAGATTCAGGCATTCTATTTCTATGATGTGAGACGAGGTCTCAGCCTTGTATTGTAATGGCATTGATGAGCTTGAGGTATAGCTCTCTCGTTCGGGTCATTTGTTATGATTTGAGTGTATTCGGATCGTTTCTTACTGGTGCGTGTATTATGCAAGATGTGGTTTAGACTTGTATTGAGTGTCATATCACCAGAGTGGTGTTGGATTCGAGGTGATCGTCGGGTTCATTAATGAATACAGACAGATTTGATCTCAGGTTGTTGGGAAGATAATATCGAGGATTTGACCCTGAAGTCTGTTGTAACATCAGTCAAGGGAAGTGGTTTCATGAATGGTTGATCGGAGAGATGATTGTGATTTATAGCATGTTTCATTCATCGTTGCCAGTATATAGAAGTGTTGGAATAAGACTTTAGCTAAGAAGAGGTTCTCTGCCGGTAATCGGTTGCTGGGGACAACAGCTGTGAATAGAAGTTATGATTCCAAGTGATTGGGTTAGACGGTATATCATATGTTTTCACCTGAGGGTGCAAGTATGGGTTATTACAGCTGGTTCGGGCTTACTCTGAGTTCATATGTGAATTTATGATGTTGTGCATGATTTTCGAAAAGTGCGACGTGGTTGTATGGTTTGGTTTATAGATTAAATGAATTGTGAAAGTTTGGCTATATTTTATTATCGGTGCTATACGAGATAGGGTGATGAGGGATCACCCCGGGTATATGGTTGGTAAGATCATTCAGCTACTGGATGGCTTCTATAACAACTCTTGATACGCTCGCAGACGACCGTTTGTTTAAGTTGGGGAGAATGTAACGACCCAACTCGTCGTTACGGGAGTTATCGCCCCATTTTCCCCGTTTTATGCTTCTATAGGTTTCAGTATATGTGTTTGGAAAATTTGAAGTAATTCGGATAGAGTTCGGGTAGAAATGAGAGAATAAGTATCTTTGTGAGAAGGTTAGATTGGAGAAGTCAACCGAATGTTGACTTATAAGTTAGAAGGCTCGGAATGGATTTCCGATGATTCAAATAGTTTTGGGGGATGATATGTGACTTAGGAGCGCAATCAGAGTTGAATTTGGAGGTCCGGTGTAGAATTAGGCTTGAATTGGCTAAGGTTGGATTTTGGCAAATTCCGGTTGATAGATGAGATTTTGATCCGAGGATCGAAATGGAATTCCGAGAGTTTCACTAGCTCCGTTAGGTGATTTTGGATATGCGTGCAAAATTTTAGGTCATTCAAAGGTGTTTAGGTCGGGTTTTGGATCGAATGTTAGTTTCGGAAGTTTTGAAGAAACTTAGGCTTGAATCCGTGTGAAAATAAAGATTTTGATGTTTACGATGGTGTTTTTATGTTACGAGCAAGTTTGAATGAGGTAATGTGATGTATTGTTGGCTTTGGTTGAGGTCCCGAGGGTCTCGGGGTCATTTCGGATGGCCAACGGGCAAGTTTTGATCATAACATTTCTGCAGAAAATTGCAGACAGTTGTTACGCTATGCGATCGCATAGACAGGATTGCGATCGCATAGAAGAGTCTGGAGGGGTGAAGAATTATTGCTATGTGATCGCGTGAAATGCATTGCGATCGCATAGGTTGCTTAGGCTATGCAGTGCGATCGCGTAAGCTGGGATGCGATCGCGAAGAGTTAGGGCGCGAAGCTATGCGATCGTATGGCTAGGCCTGCGATCGCAAAGAAGAAAAATTGAGGCCTGGAAAACTTGCTCTATGCGATCGCAATAGTAGGCCTGCGATCGCATAGAAGGCGACAACTGTTCAGAAACAGATTAATTAAAAACCAGTCACGACCCTAATCGTTATTTCACTAATTTCACTTCGTTTAGAGAGGGTTTTGGGTGATGTGAAGAGAGGAATCAATGGGGTAACGTCGGAGGTAAGTTTCTTGACTCAAAAACACAATTATATGGTAGAATTAACATCAAACTTCATAAATTTGGGTAGAAATTGTGAAGAATTAGGGCATAGGTTTTGAAAACGAAAATTTGACTTTTGAAAGGACATTCGAACTCCGATTTCGATAAATTTTATATGCACGGACTCGTGGCGAGACGAGGAACACGTTGGTATGAATTTCGGAATTTTTCGAGAAGCGGGCCCGGGGTTCGGGTTTTACCAACTTAGTGCATTATCACGTTTTTTCGTGTAAATTAAATTAAGTTATGTTTCTTTGACCCGTATTTGATATAATTGTTGTGGTTTGACTAGATTCTACATACGAGGTGTCAAATTCAAAAGGAGAAGGCATCGCGGACGAGTCCACGGCCGGCTAGAGGTGAGTAGTTTGTGTATATGGTAGCCTGAGGGTTCGAAACCCCGGCTTAGCACATTGTGACTCTAGTAGGGTGTGGCTCGCACCCCATGGCAGGTGCGGAATTGATTGTGACTGGGGATTGAGACTTAGTCCATCCAAATAAGAATAACATGATATATGTGGTTGAAAAATAATATGTTTGATATATTTTATGGGCTGTAAGCCATGTTTGGGGCCTTGTGCCGACCTGTAGCATCCCTAGGGGATAGTTATATATGTGATAGCTCTATTTGCTTAATCACTGATCTCAGTCCTGGTTTTATATCACCATGTTGAAATGCTAAGTCACCTGCTTTTGGAAAATTAAATAAGAATTAAAGCATTTTCCTGTTTCTTCAAGTTTGTCATTCGCTATTACATCATAGAAACGAGATATGTCATTAGTGTAGAGATTATGAGCCTTTTCCCAAACTAAATAACATGTCTTGAATGGACGGAACAAGGGCATCAACTTGGAATCAATAGATCGCCACAGGATACTACATAACTGAGCATCGACCTTCTCCCACTGTGTTTTGGCCTTTTCATCACCTTCGCCAGCCTTTTTTGTTAAATGATCTTGAACTCCTTGACCTTTACACCACAACTCGACAGATGAAGCCTAATCTAAGTAATTTGAACCTCCCATTAAAGATTCTTAGGTAATCATAACACTGGAACAGCTAGAACCCGGGTTTTTAGACCCGAAAGCATCGACTCCCAAAGACATGGTTGGATTATCACCAAATAACAAAAAGAATCAATTGAAAATTCTCTGAAACAGATGAAGAAAACACTGTGTTTGCCGGAAAAGTACTGTAGCTGCCGAAAAAATCAGTGTAGTCGCCGGAAAAACTCAAAGTGGTCGAAATTAAAAAATAAAAATTTGGATATGCTCGAAATTGGAGGGCGATCTAGCTGCCCTGAAGGAACGAAGTCAAAATCTGACCGGAAGGACAATCACGCGCCGGCGAGTGGGTGTCACGCGCTCGCCGGAAAATTCCTTCTGTCGGCGCGTGTGGGCACGTGGCAGCTTTTCTGCCGGAGAAATTTCACTGGTTTGGTCGCCGAAAACTGATCTATCTCGTGGTGGTATTGGTTTTTGCACAACACCGACGAATATCAATTTTTTTTTCGTACGGACAGGGCTGTTTTGCCGGAAAAAAAGGGGTTTTTTTTCTTTTTTATTTCCCGGAGTCGCTGGAATTTATGCACAGCGATAAATACCTCACGATTGCTCTGATACCATGTGAGAAAGCACAGGAGAAAAATATTTATTGATGTATTAACTATGATACAATGAGCCCTATATATAATACATATTCTACTCCTACTACATATCAAACTAGGACATATTAAAAACCTACTACATATGGGATTAGGTATCACAACCCAATTTCGGTCGTGATGGCGCCCAACACTAAAGCTAGGCCAGCCAGACCAACAATTGTTTTCACAATTAAATATCAGTCCCAAATGGATAATTCAAGAAGAATATATGAGTCAACAGAAACTCCAATAATAATAATATGAATAAATACTGAGAAGTGCGAAAAAGGAAATAACACTCCCAAAGATCTGGGGTCACGAGTCTAGAGCCTCTAACCAAAACCGAATAGTAATAGATAATACTGAATGAAATGCTCAAGTCTGAAACATATAATGATAACTAAATGGAATGAGAAGCTAGGTTTTGCGAACGTCAGCAGCTACCTCAGCAACTCGAAATAACTCAGATATAAGTTGGAGTGCTTGTCTAACCCTCCCGTATACCTGAATCTGCACAAAAAGGTGCAGGGAGTAGGGGTGAGTACTAAGTACTCAGTGAGTAAAAAGTATATAATAATAGCTGAAAGCAGGAAATCCACAGAATACCACAAAGCAAAGCTAAACTACAGTCCGGTACCTACCACGAACTAACAACAACAACAAATCATAACTAGCACAGATAATCTACAGGTAAAATGCAATGCAAAGCACATGACCGCTACGGCGTGTAGCCCGATCCGTTTAACGTCGACGGTGCTCACTGGGGGTGTGTACAGACTCCGGAGGGGCTCCTACAGCCCAAGCGCAATACCGTTGCGGCGTGCAGCCCGATCCTCATATCATATCAACTGCTGCGGCGTGCAGCCCGATCCATCCTCAGCCCACAACAATCATATATGTCACAAAGCAGCTCAAATTATTTATTTCCAGGTTCCTTTTCATTAATTATGAAAATACATTAACTTTTATTTAATTTTCGCAAAACAGGTGACTTAGCAATTCAATACTGTGATTTCAACCCAGGATTGAAATTAGTGATTTAAGCAATTATAGCTATCACATATATAACTATCCCCTAGGGATACTACATGTCGGCACAAGGCCCCAAACATGGCTTACATCCCACAATTATCAACACAGTGTGTATTTCAACCACATATAGCATATTATTCATATCCGGGATGGACCAAGTCTCACTCCCCCGTCACAATCAATCCCGCACCTGCCACGGGGTGCGAGCCACGCCCTACTAGCGTCACAATGTGCTAAGTCGGGGTTTCGAACCCTCAGGCTATCATATACACAAACTACTCAACTCTAGCCGGTCGAAGACTCGTCCGCAATGCCTTTTCCTTTTGAATTTACCGCCTCGTGTGTAGAATCTAGTCAAACCACAACAATTATATCAAATACGGGTCAAAGAAACATAACCCAGTACAATTTACACGAAATACGCATAAATACACTAAGTTGGTAAAACCTGACCCTCGGCCCGCTGCTCGAAAAATTGCGAAATTAGCACCAACGCGATCCACGTCTCACCACGAGTCCGTGCATATAAAATTTATCGATATCGGAGTTCGAATGGCCTTTCAAAACCCAAAAATTCATTTTCATGATTTAGGCCCTAGTTCTTCACAAATTCTACCCGATTTCAGGAATTTTGGTGTTGATTCTAGCATAAAATCATGTTTTTGAGTCAAGAAACTTACCTCCAGCGATTACCCATTGATTTCTCTCTTAAAAATCGCCTCAGAAGCTTCTTCCCGTTTCAAAATTGGAAGAAAACTCGACCTGCTCATTATAGGTATACTGTTCACGCGTTTTACTGCTCCCAATGAATTTCTTGTGAAATTATAATGAATTTAGGCTTTTGAATCACTCAATTTGACCTTATAATGAAGGAGATATGTAGGTTTTAATATTTGCAAATAGTGCAGGTTTTAATACGCCGTTAGGGGCAATTTCGTCATTAACCTGAAAATCTGGCCAACCTTACTAAAATGGCCAAACAATCCTCATACGATGTCCAAATTCGATGATTCTTTTTGATACAGGTCCGTAATTACGATACGGATCTACTTCTTCATTCAAAACAATAATCCAAGCTCGTTTGTTCAATATGGTATCATTTATGCTTGAAGAAACAATGTCGAAGCATAAGAAAAACGAGCACAACGCAACCCAAACCTATCCGAAACTCACCCGAGCTCCTCGGGACCGCATAGGAACATATTAACATGTCACATATGATCACGCAAACTTAGTTTCACTCTCAAATCACCAAAACTAACATCAAAACACCAAATTTACATCGGATTCAAGCCTAAGTTCTTCTAAAACTTCCGAAACACGCATTTGATCAATACCCAACCAAATCACCTTCGAATAATCTGAAATTTTGCACACACAGAAAAAATCACATATCGAAGCTACAGAAACTCTCGGAATTCCATTCCGATCCTCGGATCAAAATCTCATCTATCAACCGGAATTCGCCAAAATTCAACCTTAGCCAATTCAAGCCTAATTCTACATCGGACCTCCAAATTCAATTCCGGTTGCTCTACTAAGTCATAAATCATCCCCCAGAACTAGTCGAATCATCAGAAATCCATTCCGAGTCTTCTAACTTATAAGTCAACATTCGGTTGACTTTTCCTAACTATCCTTCTCACAAAGAGACCAATTGCCTCATTTCTAACCAAACTCTATCCGAATTACTTCAGATTTTCCAAACACATATAATGAAACATATAGAAACATAAAACGGGAAAAACAGGGCAGTAAGTCTCGTAACGACAGGTCGGGTCGTTACATCCTCCCCAACTTAAACAAACGCTTGTCCTCGAGCGTATCGAGAGTTGCCCTAGAAGCCAACCAGTAGCTGAATGATCTTACCAACCATATACCCGGGGTGATCCCTCATCACCCTATCTCGCATAGCACCGATAACACAATACAGCCAAACTTTCACAATTTATTTAATCTATAAACCAAACCATACAACCACGTCGCACTTTCTGAAAATCATACACCAGATCAGAAATTCACATCTGAACTCAGAGTACGCTCGAACCAGCTGTAATACCCATACTTACACCCTCGGGTGAAAACATATGATATACCGCCTAAACCAAACACTTGGAATCATAACTTCTATTCACAGCAGTTGTCCCCAGCAACCAATTACCGGCAGAGAACCTCTTATTAGCTAAAGCCTTATTTCCACACTTTCCTATACTGCTAATGATGAATGAAACACACTATAAATCGTAATCATCTCTCAGATCAACCACTCATGAAACCACTTCCCTTAACTGATATCACAACAGATTTATGGGTCAAACCTCGATATTATCTTCCTAAGAAGCTGAGATCAAATCTGCCTGTATTCTTTAATGAACCCAACGATCACCTCGAATCCGACACCACTCTGGTGATATGGTACCTCCATACAAGTCTAAACCACGTCTTGTATAATACACGCACCAGTAAGAAACAATCTGAGCACACTCAAATCAGGGCAATGACTCAAACGAAAGAGTTGTACCTCAAGCTCATCAATACCATTACAATACAAGGTTGAGACCCCGTCTCACATCACAGAAATAGAATGCCTGAATCAACCTCGAAATGTCATAATTCCCATAGCCTCGCTATAATGCGCGATCCTATCCCAACACCGTTACACCTGAAGCACATCAAGCCGCTATGCTCAAAATCAACAACCATGCACATTTGATTTCTGAAACTAACGCAATTCATTACACCCACAGTGAAACAGAGAACACACAACACACAACCCGATAGACCATAACCAATGCTCCATACACCGAGCAACACTCAATTACTCTTCCCACTTGACTTTCTCTATGAATTCTCAATGGAACAGCACCACATGTGCCCATAACTAACAAATCACAATGTCTCACAACATCGAAAAAAAACTCATATCTTTTCTCAGATCGCTAACAAGCTCAATAACGATAGACTCAACCTATTCCTCAATAGTACAACTCAGGGTCAACCAAACTAACTCCAGCCAAATGCGTAGCCATATCGGCCTGCCAATGAACTCAGTACCAAGAAGCCTAAAAATGTTTCTTCCACTTCTCTAACTCCTACCGAAGCCACCAAATAATACCGAAATTCACAATATCACCCAG
This sequence comes from Nicotiana noctiflora, assembly GCA_032618575.1. NCBI lineage: Eukaryota > Viridiplantae > Streptophyta > Magnoliopsida > Solanales > Solanaceae > Nicotiana > Nicotiana noctiflora. Next base: position 80,257 of record JASVEL010003102.1, read on the forward strand.
TTACATGCCCGATCATACAAAACGCATCCAAAATATAACATACCAGCGAATAAAGATTCACCACCTCAACATAACCTGTACATCAGATCTCCATATAACACACAATTCATCATACCTGATCCCAATTTCCACCGTGTGAATACATGCACCCATTTGATACTTAATCATTCCATGACAGATACTCAATATTTACCTGAGCTACCATTCAAACCCAAATACCACTAGTGGACCCAACAAGAGCATGTAATACTACTGAAATTTAATCAGTTTAATCATATTACCTTTTTCTGAAACACATACTCGCATCAACTCGCTATGATTAGCAACACCATTTCCTTGGACATATGAGGGCCATTCACCCTAATCATATGAAGCTCTATTATCTAATCGCTTAGAAGGAATCACTACACATTCCATGCTCTGCATGACATACTCATGCCTTATGCAAATTCTTACAATGCTGACATGACGGATGAGATCCGTATACATTCTTAGCCACCGTCGAGACAACAATTCATTAGTTTTATACTCTTGGCAAGGACTTTCACCTTATTCTGAACCAAACAATGGCCTTAGCTCTTTACTTTACTTCATATACTCAGATTTCACCGATCCCAAATTCAATGATCTCGTTTCACTCAGTACGAACTGCTCGGGCAATAAGCCACTCCAAACATAAGTAAATGTCTCATATGATGCCCCAATGTGCCAATGGGTTACCGATTCGAATGCGGTACTAAAGAAAACGGGCTTTGAAAGGAAATTATCAAATCCTACGCACTAACACAGACTTTCCTTGGAAAACAGGATGCAAGACATACCATGATGGCATATAGAGAACTATACTCGATACCACACTGTTGCAGCGTGCAACCCACTCCAGATAGTATACCCAGGGCGGCGTGCCACCCGATCAACACATAACTATCACATAAGAACATGCTCATCAAGCCAAATTTGCTCATTACAACATAATACAGAGTATCGGTCGTACGCATGCTAAGTGCATGACATCATCCCTAAGGGATATTTAACGTTATAAACTACAAAACTCAAGCACAACTAAGGTGCGATGTACAATTGGAATTTCAAAAGCCAAGATGCTCGTATAACGTCATTCCTACACGGATTCGTAACATATAATAATTTCTCAAGCCATTACACACTCACCTAGCGCAATGCATCACTACGCGAAACATCCGACAAAGAAACATCAACTAACTACTCCTCCACGAGGACCGCATTAGAAAATTCCTAATTATTTTCTTTTAAAAATCTTATTATTTCGCGTAAAATAAAAAAATAAAATACATCCCCTCAAAAATTCATTTACGAATTTATTATACCTACCGTTGATGTATTAAAAGAAGAAAGATATAAATTTTTCCAAAAAGAGGGATGCAACACGAGGACTTCCCGGGGGTCACCCATCCTAGTACTACTCTCGCCCAAGCACGCTTCACTTCGGAGTTCCGATGGGATCCGGTGCGTTAGTGCTGGTATGATCGCATCCGACATTCCTTGCACTCTAAATTCCCTTATTACCTTTCCTCCTCCCGCTTTGGGTCCCAACGTCCTTAAAACGACCGCTCATTTATCCGTTTTACGCGATTCCTCTTTTGATATTATGTATTCTTCGCGGCCAAAAGCGTTGACCAATAAAAATAAGCCGCACTCGACGATAATATCACAATCAGAGGGCCCCGCATGCATATCTCTCTAGGCCGCACGGAACGACGACACCGCAACTTGACGTCTTACGGATGCCGCCTTCGAGGCCAAGGCGCAGCGACATGTCAAGTGCAACGGCGTTAAGCCCGCAAGGTCGTGAGATCTACAATATCTATCTTTTAAAGTATTTTCCTTATTTTTATTTTTTCCTAATTATTTTCTTTTAAAAATCTTATTATTTCGCGTAAAATAAAAAAATAAAATACATCCCCTCAAAAATTCATTTACGAATTTATTATACCTACCGTTGATGTATTAAAAGAAGAAAGATATAAATTTTTCCAAAAAGAGGGATGCAACACGAGGACTTCCCGTGGGTCACCCATCCTAGTACTACTCTCGCCCAAGCGCGCCTCACTTCGGAGTTCTGATGGGATCCGGTGCGTTAGTGCTGGTATGATCGCATCCGACATTCCTTGCACTCTAATTTCCCTTATTACCTTTCCTCCTCCCGCTTTGAGTCCCAACGTCCTTAAAACGACCGCTCATTTATCCGTTTTACGCGATTCCTCTTTTGATATTATGTATTCTTCGTGGCCAAAAGCGTTGACCAATAAAAATAAGCCGCACTCGACGATAATATCACAATCAGAGGGCCCCGCATGCATATCTCTCTAGGCCGCACGGAACGACGACACCGCAACTTGACGACTTACGGATGCCGCCTTCGAGGCCAAGGCGCAGCGACATGTCAAGTGCAACGGCGTTAAGCCCGCAAGGTCGTGAGATCTACAATATCTAACTTTTAAAGTATTTTCCTTATTTTTATTTTTTCCTAATTATTTTCTTTTAAAAATCTTATTATTTCGCGTAAAATAAAAAAATAAAATACATCCCCTCAAAAATTCATTTACGAATTTATTATACCTACCGTTGATGTATTAAAAGAAGAAAAATATAAATTTTTCCAAAAAGAGGGATGCAACACGAGGACTTCCCAGAATGGGTCACCCATCCTAGTACTACTCTCGCCCGAGCGCGCTTAACTTCGGAGTTCTGATGGGATCCGGTGCGTTAGTGCTGGTATGATCGCATCCGACATTCCTTGCACTCTAAATTCTCTTATTACCTTTCCTCCTCCCGCTTTGGGTCCCAACGTCCTTAAAACGACCGTTCATTTATCCGTTTTACGCGATTCCTCTTTTGATCTTATGTATTCTTCGCGGCCAAAAGCGTTGACCAATAAAAATAAGCCGCACTCGACGATAATATCACAATCAGCAGAGGGCCCCGCATGCATATCTCTCTAGGCCGCACGGAACGACGACACCGCAACTTGACGTCTTACGGATGCCGCCTTCGAGGCCAAGGTGCATCGACATGTCAAGTGCAACGGCGTTAAGCCCGCAAGATCGTGAGATCTACAATATCTAACTTTTAAAGTATTTTCCTTATTTTTATTTTTTCCTAATTATTTTCTTTTAAAAATCTTATTATTTCGCGTAAAATAAAAAAATAAAATTCATCCCCTCAAAAATTCATTTACAAATTTATTATACCTACCGTTGATGTATTAAAAGAAGAAAGATATAAATTTTTCCAAAAAGAGGGATGCAACACGAGGACTTCCTAGGGGGTCACCCATCCTAGTACTACTCTCGCCCAAGCGCGCTTAACTTCGGAGTTCTGATGGGATCCGGTGCGTTAGTGCTGGTATGATCGCATCCGACATTCCTTGCACTCTAAATTGCCTTATTACCTTTCCTCCTCCCGCTTTGGGTCCTAACGTCCTTAAAACGACCGCTCATTTATCCGTTTTACGCGATTCCTCTTTTGATCTTATGTATTCTTCGCGGCCAAAAGCGTTGACCAATAAAAATAAGCCGCACTCGACGATAATATCACAATCAGAGGGCCCCGCATGCATATCTTTCTAGGCCGCACGGAACGACGACACCACAACTTGACGTCTTACGGATGCCGCCTTCGAGGCCAAGGCGCAGCGACATGTCAAGTGCAACGGCGTTAAGCCCGCAAGGTCGTGAGATCTACAATATCTATCTTTTAAAGTATTTTCTTTAGTTTTATTATTTCCTAATTATTTTCTTTTAAAAATCTTATTATTTCGCGTAAAATAAAAAAATAAAATACATCCCCTCAAAAATTCATTTACGAATTTATTATACCTACCGTTGATCTATTAAAAGAAGAAAGATATAAATTTTTCCAAAAAGAGGGATGCAACACGAGGACTTCCCAGGGGGTCACCCATCCTAGTACTACTCTCGCGCAAGCACGCTTAGCTTCGGAGTTCTGATGGGATCCGGTGCGTTAGTGCTGGTATTATCGCATCCGACATTCCTTGCACTCTAAATTCCCTTATTACCTTTCCTCCTCCCGCTTTGGGTCCCAACGTCCTTAAAACGACCGCTCATTTATCCGTTTTACGTGATTCCTCTTTTGATCTTATGTATTCTTCGCGGCCAAAAGCGTTGACCAATAAAAATAAGCCGCACTCGACGATAATATCACAATCAGAGGGCCCCGCATGCATATCTCTCTAGGCCGCACGGATTGACGACACCGCAACTTGACGTCTTACGGATGCCGCCTTCGAGGCCAAGGCGCAGCGACATGTCAAGTGCAACGGCGTTAAGCCCGCAAGGTCGTGAGATCTACAATATCTATCTTTTAAAGTATTTTCCTTATTTTTATTTTTTCCTAATTATTTTCTTTTAAAAATCTTATTATTTCGCGTAAAATAAAAAAATAAAATACATCCCCTCAAAAATTCATTTACGAATTTATTATACCTACCGTTGATGTATTAAAAGAAGAAAGATATAAATTTTTCCAAAAAGAGGGATGCAACACGAGGACTTCCTAGGGGGTCACCCATCCTAGTACTACTCTCGCCCAAGCACGCTTCACTTCGGAGTTCCGATGGGATCCGGTGCGTTAGTGCTGGTATGATCGCATCCGACATTCCTTGCACTCTAAATTCCCTTATTACCTTTCCTCCTCCCGCTTTGGGTCCCAACGTCCTTAAAACGACCGCTCATTTATCCGTTTTACGCGATTCCACTTTTGATCTTATGTATTCTTCGCGGCCAAAAGCGTTGACCAATAAAAATAAGCCGCACTCGACGATAATATCACAATCGGAGGGCCCCGCATGCATATCTCTCTAGGCCGCACGGAACGACGACACCGCAACTTGACGTCTTACGGATGCCGCCTTCGTGGCCAAGGCGCAGCGACATGTCAAGTGCAACGGCGTTAAGCCCGCAAGGTCGTGAGATCTACAATATCTATCTTTTAAAGTATTTTCCTTATTTTTATTTTTTCCTAATTATTTTCTTTTGAAAATCTTATTATTTCGCGTAAAATAAAAAAATAAAATACATCCCCTCAAAAATTCATTTACGAATTTATTATACCTATCGTTGATGTATTAAAAGAAGAAAGATATAAATTTTTCAAAAAAGAGGGATGCAACACGAGGACTTCCCAGGGGGTCACCCATCCTAGTACTACTCTCGCCCAAGCACGCTTACCTTCGGAGTTCTGATGGGATCCGGTGCGTTAGTGCTGGTACGATCGCATCCGACATTCCTTGCACTCTAAATTCCCTTATTACCTTTACTCCTCCCGCTTTGGGTCCCAACGTCCTTAAAACGACCGCTCATTTATCCGTTTTACGCGATTCCTCTTTTGATCTTATGTATTCTTCGCGGCCAAAAGTGTTGACCAATAAAAATAAGCCGCACTCGACGATAATATCACAATCGGAGGGCCCCGCATGCATATCTCTCTAGGCCGCACGGAACGACGACACCGCAACTTGACGTCTTACGGATGCCGCCTTCGAGGCCAAGGCGCAGCGACATGTCAAGTGCAACGGCGTTAACCCCGCAAGGTCGTGAGATCTACAATATCTATCTTTTAAAGTATTTTCCTTATTTTTATTTTTTCCTAATTATTTTCTTTTAAAAATCTTATTATTTCGCGTAAAATAAAAAAGAAAAATACATCCCTCAAAAATTCATTTACGAATTTATTATACCTACCGTTGATGTATTAAAAGAAGAAAGATATAAATTTTTCCAAAAAGAGGGACGCAACACGAGGACTTCCCAGGGGGTCACCCATCCTAGTACTACTCTCGCCCGGGCACGCTTAACTTCGGAGTTCTGATGGGATCCGGTGCGTTAGTGCTGGTACGATCGCATCCGACATTCCTTGCACTCTAAATTCCCTTATTACCTTTACTCCTCCCGCTTTGGGTCCCAACGTCCTTAAAACGACCGCTCATTTATCCGTTTTACGCGATTCCTCTTTTGATCTTATGTATTCTTCGCGGCCAAAAGTGTTGACCAATAAAAATAAGCCGCACTCGACGATAATATCACAATCAGAGGGCCCCGCATGCATATCTCTCTAGGCCGCACGGAACGACGACACCGCAACTTGACGTGTTACGGATGCCGCCTTCGAGGCCAAGGCGCAGCGACATGTCAAGTGCAACGGCGTTAAGCCCGCAAGGTCGTGAGATCTACAATATCTATCTTTTAAAGTATTTTCCTTATTTTTATTTTTTCCTAATTATTTTCTTTTAAAAATCTTATTATTTCGCGTAAAATAAAAAAGAAAAATACATCCCCTCAAAAATTCATTTACGAATTTATTATACCTACCGTTGATGTATTAAAAGAAGAAAGATATAAATTTTTCCAAAAAGAGGGATGCAACACGAGGACTTCCCGGGGGTCACCCATCCTAGTACTACTCTCGCCCAAGCACGCTTCACTTCGGAGTTCTGATGGGATCCGGTGCGTTAGTGTTGGTATGATCGCATCCGACATTCCTTGCACTCTAAATTCCCTTATTACCTTTCCTCCTCCCGCTTTGGGTCCCAACGTCCTTAAAACGACCGCTCATTTATCCGTTTTACGCGATTCCTCTTTTGATCTTATGTATTCTTCGCGGCCAAAAGCGTTGACCAATAAAATAAGCCGCACTCGACGATAATATCACAATCCAGAGGACCCCGCATGCATATCTCTCTAGGCCGCACGGAACGACGACACCGCAACTTGACGTCTTACGGATGCCGCCTTCGAGGCCAAGGCGCAGCGACATGTCAAGTGCAACGGCGTTAAGCCCGCAAGGTCGTTAGATCTACAATATCTATCTTTCAAAGTATTTTCCTTATTTTTATTTTTTCCTAATTACTTTCTTTTAAAAATCTTATTATTTCGCGTAAAATAAAAAATTAAAATACATCCCCTCAAAAATTCATTTACGAATTTATTATACCTACCGTTGATGTATTAAAAGAAGAAAGATATAAATTTTTCCAAAAAGAGAGATGCAACACGAGGACTTCCCAGGGGGTCACCCATCCTAGTACTACTCTCGCCCAAGCACGCTTCACTTCGGAGTTCTGATGGGATCCGGTGCGTTAGTGCTGGTATGATCGCATCCGACATTCCTTGCACTCTAAATTACCTTATTACCTTTCCTCCTCCCGCTTTGGGTCCCAACGTCCTTAAAACGACCGCTCATTTATCCGTTTTACGCGATTCCTCTTTTGATCTTATGTATTCTTCGCGGCCAAAAGCGTTGACCAATAAAAATAAGCCGCACTCGACGATAATATCACAATCGGAGGGCCCCGCATGCATATCTCTCTAGGCCGCACGGAACGACGACACCGCCACTTGACGTCTTACGGATGCCGCCTTCGAGGCCAAGGCGCAACGACATGTCAAGTGCAACGGCGTTAAGCCCGCAAGGTCGTGAGATCTACAATATCTATCTTTTAAAGTATTTTCCTTATTTTTATTTTTTCCTAATTATTTTCTTTTAAAAATCTTATTATTTCGCGTAAAATAAAAAAATAAAATACATCCCCTCAAAAATTCATTTACGAATTTATTATACCTACCGTTGATGTATTAAAAGAAGAAAGATATAAATTTTTCCAAAAGAGGGATGCAACACGAGGACTTCCCAGGGGGTCACCCATCCTAGTACTACTCTCGCCCAAGCACGCTTCACTTCGGAGTTTTGATGAGATCCGGTGCGTTAGTGCTGGTATGATCGCATCCGACATTCCTTGCACTCTAAATTCCCTTATTACCTTTCCTCTTCCCGCTTTGGGTCCCAACGTCCTTAAAACGACCGCTCATTTATCCGTTTTACGCGATTCCTCTTTTGATCATATGTATTCTTCGCGGCCAAAAGCGTTGACCAATAAAAATAAGCCGCACTCGACGATAATATCACAATCAGAGGGCCCCGCATGCATATCTCTCTAGGCCGCACGGAACGACGACACCGCAACTTGACGTCTTACGGATGCCGCCTTCGAGGCCAAGGCGCAATGACATGTCAAGTGCAACGGCGTTAAGCCCGCAAGGTCGTGAGATCTACAATATCTATCTTTTAAAGTATTTTCCTTATTTTTATTTTTTCCTAATTATTTTCTTTTAAAAATCTTATTATTTCGCGTAAAATAAAAAAATAAAATACATCCCTCAAAAATTCATTTACGAATTTATTATACCTACCGTTGATGTATTAAAAGAAGAAAGATATAAATTTTTCCAAAAAGAGGGATGCAACACGAGGACTTCCCAGGGGGTCACCCATCCTAGTACTACTCTCGCCCGAGCACGCTTAGCTTCGGAGTTCTGATGGGATCCGGTGCGTTAGTGCTGGTATGATCGCATCCGACATTCCTTGCACTCTAAATTCCCTTATTACCTTTCCTCCTCCCGCTTTGGGTCCCAACGTCCTTAAAACGACCGCTCATTTATCCGTTTTACGCGATTCCTCTTTTGATCTTATGTATTCTTCGCGGCCAAATGCGTTGACCAATAAAAATAAGCCGCACTCGACGATAATATCACAATCAGAGGGCCCCGCATGCATATCTCTCTAGGCCGCACGGAACGACGACACCGCAACTTGACGTCTTACGGATGTCGCCTTCGAGGCCAAGGCGCAACGACATGTCAAGTGCAACGGCGTTAAGCCCGCAAGGTCGTGAGATCTACAATATCTATCTTTTAAAGTATTTTCCTTATTTTTATTTTTTCCTAATTATTTTCTTTTAAAAATCTTATTATTTCGCGCAAAATAAAAAAATAAAATACATCCCCTCAAAAATTCATTTACGAATTTATTATACCTACCGTTGATGTATTAAAAGAAGAAAGATATAAATTTTTCCAAAAAGAGGGATGCGACACGAGGACTTCCCAGGGGGTCACCCATCCTAGTACTACTCTCGCCCAAGCACGCTTATCTTCGGAGTTCTGATGGGATCCGGTGCGTTAGTGCTGGTATGATAGCATCCGACATTCCTTGCACTCTAAATTCCCTTATTACCTTTCCTCCTCCCGTTTTGGGTCCCAACGTCCTTAAAACGACCGCTCATTTATCCGTTTTACGTGATTCCTCTTTTGATCTTATGTAATCTTCGCGGCCAAAAGCGTTGACCAATAAAAATAAGCCGCACTCGACGATAATATCACAATCAGAGGGCCCCGCATGCATATCTATCTAGGCCGCACGGAACGACGACACCGCAACTTGACGTCTTACGGATGTCGCCTTCGAGGCCAAGGCGCAGCGACATGTCAAGTGCAACGGCGTTAAGCCCGCAAGGTCGTGAGATCTACAATATCTATCTTTTAAAGTATTTTCCTTATTTTTATTTTTTCCTAATTATTTTCTTTTAAAAATCTTATTATTTCGCGTAAAATAAAAAAATAAAATACATCCCCTCAAAAATTCATTTACGAATTTATTATACCTACCGTTGATGTATTAAAAGAAGAAAGATATAAATTTTTCCAAAAAGAGGGATGCAACACGAGGACTTCCCGGGGGTCACCCATCCTAGTACTACTCTCGCCCAAGCACGCTTATCTTCGGAGTTCTGATGGGATCCGGTGCGTTAGTGCTGGTATGATAGCATCCGACATTCCTTGCACTCTAAATTCCCTTATTACCTTTCCTCCTCCCGTTTTGGGTCCCAACGTCCTTAAAACGACCGCTCATTTATCCGTTTTACGCGATTCCTCTTTTGATCTTATGTATTCTTCGCGGCCAAAAGCGTTGACCAATAAAAATAAGCCGCACTCGACGATAATATCACAATCGGAGGGCCCCGCATGCATATCTCTCTAGGCCGCACGGAACGACGACACCGCAACTTGACGTCTTACGGATGCCGCCTTCGAGGCCAAGGCGCACCGACATGTCAAGTGCAACGGCGTTAAGCCCGCAAGGTCGTGAGATCTACAATATCTATCTTTTAAAGTATTTTCCTTATTTTTATTTTTTCCTAATTATTTTCTTTTAAAAATCTTATTATTTCGCGTAAAATAAAAAAATAAAATACATCCCCTCAAAAATTCATTTACGAATTTATTATACCTACCGTTGATGTATTAAAAGAAGAAAGATATAAATTTTTCCAAAAAGAAGGATGCGACACGAGGACTTCCCAGGGGGTCACCCATCCTAGTACTACTCTCGCCCAAGCACGCTTAACTTCGGAGTTCTGATGGGATCCGGTGCGTTAGTGCTGGTATGATCGCATCCGACATTCTTTGCACTCTAAATTCCCTTATTACCTTTCCTCCTCCCGCTTTGGGTCCCAACGTCCTTAAAACGACAGCTCATTTATCCGTTTTACGCGATTCCTCTTTTGATCTTATGTATTCTTCGCGGCCAAAAGCGTTGACCAATAAAAATAAGCCGCACTCGACGATAATATCACAATCGAGGGCCCCGCATGCATATCTCTCTAGGCCGCACGGAACGACGACACCGCAACTTGACGTCTTACGGATGTCGCCTTCGAGGCCAAGGCGCAGCGACATGTCAAGTGCAACGGCGTTAAGCCCGCAAGGTCGTGAGATCTACAATATCTATATTTTAAAGTATTTTCCTTATTTTTATTTTTTCCTAATTATTTTCTTTTAAAAATCTTATTATTTCGCGTAAAATAAAAAAATAAAATACATCCCCTCAAAAATTCATTTACGAATTTATTATAGCTACCGTTGATGTATTAAAAGAAGAAAGATATAAATTTTTCCAAAAAGAGGGATGCAACACGAGGACTTCCCAGGGGGTCACCCATCCTAGTACTACTCTCGCCCAAGCACGCTTAGCTTCGGAGTTCCGATGGGATCCGGTGCGTTAGTGCTGGTATGATCGCATCCGACATTCCTTGCACTCTAAATTCCCTTATTACCTTTCCTCCTCCCGTTTTGGGTCCCAACGTCCTTAAAACGACCGCTCATTTATCCGTTTTACGCGATTCCTCTTTTGATCTTATGTATTCTTCGCGGCCAAAAGCGTTGACCAATAAAAATAAGCCGCACTCGACGATAATATCACAATCGGAGGGCCCCGCATGCATATCTCTCTAGGCCGCACGGAACGACGACACCGCAACTTGACGTCTTACGGATGTCGCCTTCGAGGCCAAGGCGCAGCGACATGTCAAGTGCAACGGCGTTAAGCCCGCAAGGTCGTGAGATCTACAATATCTATATTTTAAAGTATTTTCCTTATTTTTATTTTTTCCTAATTATTTTCTTTTAAAAATCTTATTATTTCGCGTAAAATAAAAAAATAAAATACATCCCCTCAAAAATTCATTTACGAATTTATTATACCTACCGTTGATGTATTAAAAGGAGAAAGATATAAATTTTTCCAAAAAAAGGGATGCAACACGAGGACTTCCCAAGGGGTCACCCATCCTAGTACTACTCTCGCCCAAGCACGCTTAACTTCGGAGTTCTAATGGGATCCGGTGCGTTAGTGCTGGTATGATCGCATCCGACATTCCTTGCACTCTAAATTCCCTTATTACCTTTCCTCCTCCCGCATTGGGTCCCAACGTCCTTAAAACGACCGCTCATTTATCCGTTTTACGCGATTCCTCTTTTGATCTTATGTATTCTTCGCGGCCAAAAGCGTTGACCAATAAAAATAAGCCGCACTCGACGATAATATCACAATCAGGGGCCCCGCATGCATATCTCTCTAGGCCGCACGGAACGACGACACCGCAACTTGACGTCTTACGGATGCCGCCTTCGAGGCCAAGGCGCAGCGACATGTCAAGTGCAACGGCGTTAAGCCCGCAAGGTCGCTACAATATCTATCTTTTAAAGTATTTTCCTTATTTTTATTTTTTTCCTAATTATTTTCTTTTAAAAATCTTATTATTTCGCGTAAAATAAAAAATAAAATACATCCCCTCAAAAATTCATTTACGAATTTATTATACCTACCGTTGATGTATTAAAAGAAGAAAGATATAAATTTTTCCAAAAAGAGGGATGCAACACGAGGACTTCCCGGGGGTCACCCATCCTAGTACTACTCTCGCCCAAGCACGCTTAGCTTCGGAGTTCTGATGGGATCCGGTGCGTTAGTGTTGGTATGATCGCATCCGACATTCCTTGCACTCTAAATTCCCTTATTACCTTTCCTCCTCCCGCTTTGGGTCCCAACGTCCTTAAAACGACCGCTCATTTATCCGTTTTACGCGATTCCTCTTATGATCTTATGTATTCTTCGCGGCCAAAAGCGTTGACCAATAAAAATAAGCCGCACTTCGACGATAATATCACAATCGGAGGGCCCCGCATGCATATCTCTCTAGGCCGCACGGAACGACGACACCGCAACTTGACGTCTTACGGATGCCGCCTTCGAGGCCAAGGCGCAGCGACATGTCAAGTGCAACGGCGTTAAGCCCGCAAGGTCAGTGAGATCTACAATATCTATCTTTTAAAGTATTTTCCTTATTTTTATTTTTTCCTAATTATTTTCTTTTAAAAATCTTATTATTTCGCGTAAAATAATAAAATAAAATACATCCCCTCAAAAATTCATTTACGAATTTATTATACCTACCGTTGATGTATTAAAAGAAGAAAGATATAAATTTTTCCAAAAAGAGGGATGCAACACGAGGACTTCTCAGGGGGTCACCCATCCTAGTACTACTCTCGCCCAAGCACGCTTATCTTCGGAGTTCTGATGGGATCCGGTGCGTTAGTGTCGGTATGATCGCATCCGACATTCCTTGCACTCTAAATTCCCTTATTACCTTTCCTCCTCCCGCTTTGGGTCCCAACGTCCTTAAAACGACCGCTCATTTATCCGTTTTACGCGATTCCTCTTTTGATCTTATGTATTCTTCGCGGCCAAAAGCGTTGACCAATAAAAATAAGCCGCACTCGACGATAATATCACAATCGAAGGCCCCGCATGCATATCTCTCTAGGCCGCACGGAACGACGACACCGCAACTTGACGTCTTACGGATGCCGCCTTCGAGGCCAAGGCGCAGCGACATGTCAAGTGCAACGGCGTTAAGCCCGCAAGGTCGTGAGATCTACAATATCTATCTTTTAAAGTATTTTCCTTATTTTTATTTTTTCCTAATTATTTTCTTTTAAAAATCTTATTATTTCGCGTAAAATAAAAAAATAAAATACATCCCCTCAAAAATTCATTTACGAATTTATTATACCTACCGTTGATGTATTAAAAGAAGAAAGATATAAATTTTTCCAAAAAGAGGGATGCAACACGAGGACATCCCAGGGGGTCACCCATCCTAGTACTACTCTCGCCCAACCACGCTTAACTTCGGAGTTCTGATGGGATCCGTGCGTTAGTGCTGGTATGATCGCATCCGACATTCCTTGCACTCTAAATTCCCTTATTACCTTTCCTCCTCCCGCTTTGGGTCCCAACGTCCTTAAAACGACCGCTCATTTATCCGTTTTACGCGATTCCTCTTTTGATCTTATGTATTCTTCGCGGCCAAAAGCGTTGACCAATAAAAATAAGCCGCACTCGACGATAATATCACAATCGAGGGCCCCGCATGCATATCTCTCTAGGCCGCACGGAACGACGACACCGCAACTTGACGTCTTACGGATGCCGCCTTCGAGGCCAAGGCGCAGCGACATGTCAAGTGCAACGGCGTTAAGCCCGCAAGGTCGTGAGATCTACAATATCTATCTTTTAAAGTATTTTCCTTATTTTTATTTTTTCCTAATTATTTTCTTTTAAAAATCTTATTATTTCGCGTAAAATAAAAAAATAAAATACATCCCCTCAAAAATTCATTTACGAATTTATTATACCTACCGTTGATGTATTAAAAGAAGAAAGATATAAATTTTTCCAAAAAGAGGGATGCAACACGAGGACATCCCAGGGGGTCACCCATCCTAGTACTACTCTCGCCCAAGCACGCTTAGCTTCGGAGTTCTGATGGGATCCGGTACGTTAGTGCTGGTATGATCGCATCCGACATTCCTTGCACTCTAAATTCCCTTATTACCTTTCCTCCTCCCGCTTTGGGTCCCAACGTCCTTAAAACGACCGCTCATTTATCCGTTTTACGCGATTCCTCTTTTGATCTTATGTATTCTTCGCGGCCAAAAGCGTTGACCAATAAAAATAAGCCGCACTCGACGATAATATCACAATCGGAGGGCCCCGCATGCATATCTCTCTAGGCCGCACGGAACGACGACACCGCAACTTGACGTCTTACGGATGCCGCCTTCGAGGCCAAGGCGCACCGACATGTCAAGTGCAACGGCGTTAAGCCCGCAAGGTCGTGAGATCTACAATATCTATCTTTTAAAGTATTTTCCTTATTTTTATTTTTTCCTAATTATTTTCTTTTAAAAATCTTATTATTTCGCGTAAAATAAAAAAATAAAATACATCCCCTCAAAAATTCATTTACGAATTTATTATACCTACCGTTGATGTATTAAAAGAAGAAAGATATAAATTTTTCCAAAAAGAGGGATGCAACACGAGGACTTCCCAGTGGGTCACCCATCCTAGTACTACTCTCGCCCAAGCACGCTTCACTTCGGAGTTCCGATGGGATCCGGTGCGTTAGTGCTGGTATGATCGCATCCGACATTCCTTGCACTCTAAATTCCCTTATTACCTTTCCTCCTCCCGCTTTGGGTCCCAACGTCCTTAAAACGACCGCTCATTTATCCGTTTTACGCGATTCCTCTTTTGATCTTATGTATTCTTCGCGGCCAAAAGCGTTGACCAATAAAAATAAGCCGCACTCGACGATAATATCACAATCGGAGGGCCCCGCATGCATATCTCTCTAGGCCGCACGGAACGACGACACCGCAACTTGACGTCTTACGGATGCCGCCTTCGAGGCCAAGGCGCAGCGACATGTCAAGTGCAACGGCGTTAAGCCCGCAAGGTCGTGAGATCTACAATATCTATCTTTTAAAGTATTTTCCTTATTTTTATTTTTTTCCTAATTATTTTCTTTTAAAAATCTTATTATTTCGCGTAAAATAAAAAAATAAAATACATCCCCTCAAAAATTCATTTACGAATTTATTATACCTACCGTTGATGTATTAAAAGAAGAAAGATATAAATTTTTCCAAAAAGAGGGATGCAACACGAGGACTTCCAGGGGGTCACCCATCCTAGTACTACTCTCGCCCAAGCACGCTTAGCTTCGGAGTTCCGATGGGATCCGGTGCGTTAGTGCTGGTATGATCGCATCCGACATTCCTTGCACTCTAAATTCCCTTATTACCTTTCCTCCTCCCGCTTTGGGTCCCAACGTCCTTAAACGACCGCTCATTTATCCGTTTTACGCGATTCCTCTTTTGATCTTATGTATTCTTCGCGGCCAAAAGCGTTGACCAATAAAAATAAGCCGCACTCGACGATAATATCACAATCAAAGGGCCCCGCATGCATATCTCTCTAGGTCGCACGGAACGACGACACCGCAACTTGACGTCTTACGGATGCCGCCTTCGAGGCCAAGGTGCCGCGACATGTCAAGTGCAACGGCGTTAAGCCCGCAAGGTCGTGAGATCTACAATATCTATCTTTTAAAGTATTTTCCTTATTTTTATTTTTTCCTAATTATTTTCTTTTAAAAATCTTATTATTTCGCGTAAAATAAAAAAATAAAATACATCCCCTCAAAAATTCATTTACGAATTTATTATACCTACCGTTGATGTATTAAAAGAAGAAAGATATAAATTTTTCCAAAAAGAGGGACGCAACACGAGGACTTCCCAGGGGGTCACCCATCCTAGTACTACTCTCGCCCAACCACGCTTAACTTCGGAGTTCTGATGGGATCCGTGCGTTAGTGCTGGTATGATCGCATCCGACATTCCTTGCACTCTAAATTCCCTTATTACCTTTCCTCCTCCCGCTTTGGGTCCCAACGTCCTTAAAACGACCGCTCATTTATCCGTTTTACGCGATTCCTCTTTTGATCTTATGTATTCTTCGCGGCCAAAAGCGTTGACCAATAAAAATAAGCCGCACTCGACGATAATATCACAATCAGTGGGCCCCGATGCATATCTCTCTAGGCCGCACGGAACGACGACACCGCAACTTGACGTCTTACGGATGCCGCCTTCGAGGCCAAGGCGCAGCGACATGTCAAGTGCAACGGCGTTAAGTCCGCAAGGTCGTGAGATCTACAATATCTATCTTTTAAAGTATTTTCCTTATTTTTATTTTTTCCTAATTATTTTCTTTTAAAAATCTTATTATTTCGCGTAAAATAATAAAATAAAATACATCCCCTCAAAAATTCATTTACGAATTTATTATACCTACCGTTGATGTATTAAAAGAAGAAAGATATAAATTTTTCCAAAAAGAGGGATGCAACACGAGGACTTCACAGGGGGTCACCCATCCTAGTACTACTCTCGCCCGAGCACGCTTAACTTTGGAGTTCTGATGGGATCCGGTGCGTTAGTGCTGGTATGATCGCATCCGACATTCCTTGCACTCTAAATTCCCTTATTACCTTTCCTCCTCCCGCTTGGGTCCCAACGTCCTTAAAACGACCGCTCATTTATCCGTTTTACGCGATTCCTCTTTTGATCTTATGTATTCTTCGCGCCCAAAAGCGTTGACCAATAAAAATAAGCCGCACTCGACGATAATATCACAATCAGAGGGCCTCGCATGCATATCTCTCTAGGCCGCACGGAACGACGACACCGCAACTTGACGTCTTACGGATGCCGCCTTCGAGGCCAAGGCGCAGCGACATGTCAATTGCAACGGCGTTAAGCCCGCAAGGTCGTGAGATCTACAATATCTATCTTTTAAAGTATTTTCCTTATTTTTATTTTTTCCTAATTATTTTCTTTTAAAAATTTTATTATTTCGCGTAAAATAAAAAAATAAAATACATCCCCTCAAAAATTCATTTACGAATTTATTATACCTACCGTTGATGTATTAAAAGAAGAAAGATATAAATTTTTCCAAAAAGAGGGACGCAACACGAGGACTTCCCAGGGGGTCACCCATCCTAGTACTACTCTCGCCCAAGCACGCTTAACTTCGGAGTTCTGATGGGATCCGGTGCGTTAGTGTCGGTATGATCGCATCCGACATTCCTTGCACTCTAAATTCCCTTATTACCTTTCCTCCTCCCGCTTTGGGTCCCAACGTCCTTAAAACGACCGCTCATTTATCCGTTTTACGCGATTCCTCTTTTGATCTTATGTATTCTTCGCGGCCAAAAGCGTTGACCAATAAAAATAAGCCGCACTCGACGATAATATCACAATCGAGGGCCCCGCATGCATATCTCTCTAGGCCGCACGGAACGACGACACCGCAACTTGACGTCTTACGGATGCCGCCTTCGAGGCCAAGGCGCAGCGACATGTCAAGTGCAACGGCGTTAAGCCCGCAAGGTCGTGAGATCTACAATATCTATCTTTTAAAGTATTTTCCTTATTTTTATTTTTTCCTAATTATTTTCTTTAAAAATCTTATTATTTCGCGTAAAATAAAAAAATAAAATACATCCCCTCAAAAATTCATTTACGAATTTATTATACCTACCGTTGATGTATTAAAAGAAGAAAGATATAAATTTTTCCAAAAAGAGGGATGCAACACGAGGACTTCCCAGGGGTCACCCATCCTAGTACTACTCTCGCCCAAGCACGCTTAACTTCGGAGTTCTGATGGGATCCCGTGCGTTAGTGCTGGTATGATCGCATCCGACATTCCTTGCACTCTAAATTCCCTTATTACCTTTCCTCCTCCCGCTTTGGGTCCCAACGTCCTTAAAACGACCGCTCATTTATCCGTTTTACGCGATTCCTCTTTTGATCTTATGTATTCTTCGCGGCCAAAAGCGTTGACCAATAAAAATAAGCCGCACTCGACGATAATATCACAATCGGAGGGCCCCGCATGCATATCTCTCTAGGCCGCACGGAACGACGACACCGCAACTTGACGTCTTACGGATGCCGCCTTCGAGGCCAAGGCGCACCGACATGTCAAGTGCAACGGCGTTAAGCCCGCAAGGTCGTGAGATCTACAATATCTATCTTTTAAAGTATTTTCCTTATTTTTATTTTTTCCTAATTATTTTCTTTTAAAAATCTTATTATTTCGCGTAAAATAAAAAAATAAAATACATCCCCTCAAAAATTCATTTACGAATTTATTATACCTACCGTTGATGTATTAAAAGAAGAAAGATATAAATTTTTCCAAAAAGAGGGATGCAACACGAGGACTTCCTAGGGGGTCACCCATCCTAGTACTACTCTCGCCCAAGCACGCTTATCTTCGGAGTTCTGATGGGATCCGGTGCGTTAGTGTCGGTATGATCGCATCCGACATTCCTTGCACTCTAAATTCCCTTATTACCTTTCCTCCTCCCGCTTTGGGTCCCAACGTCCTTAAAACGACCGCTCATTTATCCGTTTTACGCGATTCCTCTTTTGATCTTATGTATTCTTCGCGGCCAAAAGCGTTGACCAATAAAAATAAGCCGCACTCGACGATAATATCACAATCGGAGGGCCCCGCATGCATATCTCTCTAGGCCGCACGGAACGACGACACCGCAACTTGACGTCTTACGGATGCCGCCTTCGAGGCCAAGGCGCAGCGACATGTCAAGTGCAACGGCGTTAAGCCCGCAAGGTCGTGAGATCTACAATATCTATCTTTTAAAGTATTTTCCTTATTTTTATTTTTTCCTAATTATTTTCTTTTAAAAATCTTATTATTTCGCGTAAAATAAAAAAATAAAATACATCCCCTCAAAAATTCATTTACGAATTTATTATACCTACCGTTGATGTATTAAAAGAAGAAAGATATAAATTTTTCCAAAAAGAGGGATGCAACACGAGGACTTCCTGGGGGTCACCCATCCTAGTACTACTCTCGCCCAAGCACGCTTAACTTCGGAGTTCTGATGGGATCCGGTGCGTTAGTGCTGGTATGATCGCATCCGACATTCCTTGCACTCTAAATTCCCTTATTACCTTTCCTCCTCCCGCTTTGGGTCCCAACGTCCTTAAACGACCGCTCATTTATCCGTTTTACGCGATTCCTCTTTTGATCTTATGTATTCTTCGCGGCCAAAAGCGTTGACCAATAAAAATAAGCCGCACTCGACGATAATATCACAATCAGAGGGCCCCGCATGCATATCTCTCCAGGCCGCACGGAACGACGACACCGCAACTTGACGTCTTACGGATGCCGCCTTCGAGGCCAAGGCGCAGCGACATGTCAAGTGCAACGGCGTTAAGCCCGCAAGGTCGTGAGATCTACAATATCTATCTTTTAAAGTATTTTCCTTATTTTTATTTTTTCCTAATTATTTTCTTTTAAAAATCTTATTATTTCGCGTAAAATAAAAAAATAAAATACATCCCCTCAAAAATTCATTTACGAATTTATTATACCTACCGTTGATGTATTAAAAGAAGAAAGATATAAATTTTTCCAAAAAGAGGGATGCAACACGAGGACTTCCTAGGGGGTCACCCATCCTAGTACTACTCTCGCCCAAGCACGCTTAGCTTCGGAGTTCTGATGGGATCCGGTGCGTTAGTGCCGGTATGATCGCATCCGACATTCCTTGCACTCTAAATTCCCTTATTACCTTTCCTCCTCCCGCTTTGGGTCCCAACGTCCTTAAAACGACCGCTCATTTATCCGTTTTACGCGATTCCTCTTTTGATCTTATGTATTCTTCGCGGCCAAAAGCGTTGACCAATAAAAATAAGCCGCACTCGACGATAATATCACAATCGGAGGGCCCCGCATGCATATCTCTCTAGGCCGCACGGAACGACGACACCGCAACTTGACGTCTTACGGATGCCGCCTTCGAGGCCAAGGCGCAGCGACATGTCAAGTGCAACGGCGTTAAGCCCGCAAGGTCGTGAGATCTACAATATCTATCTTTTAAAGTATTTTCCTTATTTTTATTTTTTCCTAATTATTTTCTTTTAAAAATCTTATTATTTCGCGTAAAATAAAAAAATAAAATACATCCCCTCAAAAATTCATTTACGAATTTATTATACCTACCGTTGATGTATTAAAAGAAGAAAGATATAAATTTTTCCAAAAAGAGGGATGCAACACGAGGACTTCTCAGGGGGTCACCCATCCTAGTACTACTCTCGCCCAAGCACGCTTCACTTCGGAGTTCCGATGGGATCCGGTGCGTTAGTGCTGGTATGATCGCATCCGACATTCCTTGCACTCTAAATTCCCTTATTACCTTTCCTCCTCCCGCTTTGGGTCCCAACGTCCTTAAAACGACCGCTCATTTATCCGTTTTACGCGATTCCTCTTTTGATCTTATGTATTCTTCGCGGCCAAAAGCGTTGACCAATAAAAATAAGCCGCACTCGACGATAATATCACAATCGGAGGGCCCCGCATGCATATCTCTCCAGGCCGCACGGAACGACGACACCGCAACTTGACGTCTTACGGATGCCGCCTTCGAGGCCAAGGCGCAGCGACATGTCAAGTGCAACGGCGTTAAGCCCGCAAGGTCGTGAGATCTACAATATCTATCTTTTAAAGTATTTTCCTTATTTTTATTTTTTCCTAATTATTTTCTTTTAAAAATCTTATTATTTCGCGTAAAATAAAAAAATAAAATACATCCCCTCAAAAATTCATTTACGAATTTATTATACCTACCGTTGATGTATTAAAAGAAGAAAGATATAAATTTTTCCAAAAAGAGGGATGCAACACGAGGACTTCCCGGGGGTCACCCATCCTAGTACTACTCTCGCCCAAGCACGCTTCACTTCGGAGTTCCGATGGGATCCGGTGCGTTAGTGCTGGTATGATCGCATCCGACATTCCTTGCACTCTAAATTCCCTTATTACCTTTCCTCCTCCCGCTTTGGGTCCCAACGTCCTTAAAACGACCGCTCATTTATCCGTTTTACGCGATTCCTCTTTTGATCTTATGTATTCTTCGCGGCCAAAAGCGTTGACCAATAAAAATAAGCCGCACTCGACGATAATATCACAATCGGAGGGCCCCGCATGCATATCTCTCTAGGCCGCACGGAACGACGACACCGCAACTTGACGTCTTACGGATGCCGCCTTCGAGGCCAAGGCGCAGCGACATGTCAAGTGCAACGGCGTTAAGCCCGCAAGGTCGTGAGATCTACAATATCTATCTTTTAAAGTATTTTCCTTATTTTTATTTTTTCCTAATTATTTTCTTTTAAAAATCTTATTATTTCGCGTAAAATAAAAAAATAAAATACATCCCCTCAAAAATTCATTTACGAATTTATTATACCTACCGTTGATGTATTAAAAGAAGAAAGATATAAATTTTTCCAAAAAGAGGGATGCAACACGAGGACTTCCTAGGGGGTCACCCATCCTAGTACTACTCTCGCCCAAGCACGCTTCACTTCGGAGTTCTGATGGGATCCGGTGCGTTAGTCCTGGTATGATCGCATCCGACATTCCTTGCACTCTAAATTCCCTTATTACCTTTCCTCCTCCCGCTTTGGGTCCCAACGTCCTTAAAACGACCGCTCATTTATCCGTTTTACGCGATTCCTCTTTTGATCTTATGTATTCTTCGCGGCCAAAAGCGTTGACCAATAAAAATAAGCCGCACTCGACGATAATATCACAATCGGAGGGCCCCGCATGCATATCTCTCTAGGCCGCACGGAACGACGACACCGCAACTTGACGTCTTACGGATGCCGCCTTCGAGGCCAAGGCGCAGCGACATGTCTAGTGCAACGGCGTTAAGCCCGCAAGGTCGTGAGATCTACAATATCTATCTTTTAAAGTATTTTCCTTATTTTTATTTTTTCCTAATTATTTTCTTTTAAAAATCTTATTATTTCGCGTAAAATAAAAAAATAAAATACATCCCCTCAAAAATTCATTTACGAATTTATTATACCTACCGTTGATGTATTAAAAGAAGAAAGATATAAATTTTTCCAAAAAGAGGGATGCAACACGAGGACTTCTCAGGGGGTCACCCATCCTAGTACTACTCTCGCCCAAGCACGCTTAACTTCGGAGTTCTGATGGGATCCGGTGCGTTAGTGCTGGTATGATCGCATCCGACATTCCTTGCACTCTAAATTCCCTTATTACCTTTCCTCCTCCCGCTTGGGTCCCAACGTCCTTAAAACGACCGCTCATTTATCCGTTTTACGCGATTCCTCTTTTGATCTTATGTATTCTTCGCGGCCAAAAGCGTTGACCAATAAAAATAAGCCGCACTCGACGATAATATCACAATCGAGGGCCCCGCATGCATATCTCTCTAGGCCGCACGGAACGACGACACCGCAACTTGACGTCTTACGGATGCCGCCTTCGAGGCCAAGGCGCAGCGACATGTCAAGTGCAACGGCGTTAAGCCCGCAAGGTCGTGAGATCTACAATATCTATCTTTTAAAGTATTTTCCTTATTTTTATTTTTTCCTAATTATTTTCTTTTAAAAATCTTATTATTTCGCGTAAAATAAAAAAATAAAATACATCCCCTCAAAAATTCATTTACGAATTTATTATACCTACCGTTGATGTATTAAAAGAAGAAAGATATAAATTTTTCCAAAAAGAGGGATGCAACACGAGGACTTCCCAGGGGTCACCCATCCTAGTACTACTCTCGCCCAAGCACGCTTAACTTCGGAGTTCGATGGGATCCGATGCGTTAGTGCTGGTATGATCGCATCCGACATTCCTTGCACTCTAAATTCCCTTATTACCTTTCCTCCTCCCGCTTTGGGTCCCAACGTCCTTAAAACGACCGCTCATTTATCCGTTTTACGCGATTCCTCTTTTGATCTTATGTATTCTTCGCGGCCAAAAGCGTTGACCAATAAAAATAAGCCGCACTCGACGATAATATCACAATCGAGGGCCCCGCATGCATATCTCTCTAGGCCGCACGGAACGACGACACCGCAACTTGACGTCTTACGGATGCCGCCTTCGAGGCCAAGGCGCACGACATGTCAAGTGCAACGGCGTTAAGCCCGCAAGGTCGTGAGATCTACAATATCTATCTTTTAAAGTATTTTCCTTATTTTTATTTTTTCCTAATTATTTTCTTTTAAAAAATCTTATTATTTCGCGTAAAATAAAAAAATAAAATACATCCCCTCAAAAATTCATTTACGAATTTATTATACCTACCGTTGATGTATTAAAAGAAGAAAGATATAAATTTTTCCAAAAAGAGGGATGCAACACGAGGACTTCCTAGGGGGTCACCCATCCTAGTACTACTCTCGCCCAAGCACGCTTAGCTTCGGAGTTCTGATGGGATCCGGTGCGTTAGTGCCGGTATGATCGCATCCGACATTCCTTGCACTCTAAATTCCCTTATTACCTTTCCTCCTCCCGCTTTGGGTCCCAACGTCCTTAAAACGACCGCTCATTTATCCGTTTTACGCGATTCCTCTTTTGATCTTATGTATTCTTCGCGGCCAAAAGCGTTGACCAATAAAAATAAGCCGCACTCGACGATAATATCACAATCGTAGGGCCCCGCATGCATATCTCTCTAGGCCGCACGGAACGACGACACCGCAACTTGACGTCTTACGGATGCCGCCTTCGAGGCCAAGGCGCAGCGACATGTCAAGTGCAACGGCGTTAAGCCCGCAAGGTCGTGAGATCTACAATATCTATCTTTTAAAGTATTTTCCTTATTTTTATTTTTTCCTAATTATTTTCTTTTAAAAATCTTATTATTTCGCGTAAAATAAAAAAATAAAATACATCCCCTCAAAAATTCATTTACGAATTTATTATACCTACCGTTGATGTATTAAAAGAAGAAAGATATAAATTTTTCCAAAAAGAGGGATGCAACACGAGGACTTCCCGGGGGTCACCCATCCTAGTACTACTCTCGCCCAAGCACGCTTCACTTCGGAGTTCCGATGGGATCCGGTGCGTTAGTGCTGGTATGATCGCATCCGACATTCCTTGCACTCTAAATTCCCTTATTACCTTTCCTCCTCCCGCTTTGGGTCCCAACGTCCTTAAAACGACCGCTCATTTATCCGTTTTACGCGATTCCTCTTTGATCTTATGTATTCTTCGCGGCCAAAAGCGTTGACCAATAAAAATAAGCCGCACTCGACGATAATATCACAATCAGAGGGCCCCGCATGCATATCTCTCTAGGCCGCACGGAACGACGACACCGCAACCTGACGTCTTACGGATGCCGCCTTCGAGGCCAAGGCGCAGCGACATGTCAAGTGCAACGGCGTTAAGCCCGCAAGGTCGTGAGATCTACAATATCTATCTTTTAAAGTATTTTCCTTATTTTTATTTTTTCCTAATTATTTTCTTTTAAAAATCTTATTATTTCGCGTAAAATAAAAAAATAAAATACATCCCCTCAAAAATTCATTTACTAATTTATTATACCTACCGTTGATGTATTAAAAGAAGAAAGATATAAATTTTTCCAAAAAGAGGGATGCAACACGAGGACTTCCCAGTGGGTCACCCATCCTAGTACTACTCTCGCCCAAGCACGCTTAACTTCGGAGTTCTGATGGGATCCGGTGCGTTAGTGTTGGTATGATCGCATCCGACATTCCTTGCACTCTAAATTCCCTTATTACCTTTCCTCCTCCCGCTTTGGGTCCCAACGTCCTTAAAACGACCGCTCATTTATCCGTTTTACGCGATTCCTCTTTTGATCTTATGTATTCTTCGCGGCCAAAAGCGTTGACCAATAAAAATAAGCCGCACTCGACGATAATATCACAATCGGAGGGCCCCGCATGCATATCTCTCTAGGCCGCACGGAACGACGACACCGCAACTTGACGTCTTACGGATGCCGCCTTCGAGGCCAAGGCGCAGCGACATGTCAAGTGCAACGGCGTTAAGCCCGCAAGGTCGTGAGATCTACAATATCTATCTTTTAAAGTATTTTCCTTATTTTTATTTTTTCCTAATTATTTTCTTTTAAAAATCTTATTATTTCGCGTAAAATAAAAAAATAAAATACATCCCCTCAAAAATTCATTTACGAATTTATTATACCTACCGTTGATGTATTAAAAGAAGAAAGATATAAATTTTTCCAAAAAGAGGGATGCAACACGAGGACTTCCCGGGGGGTCACCCATCCTAGTACTACTCTCGCCCAAGCACGCTTAGCTTCGGAGTTCCGATGGGATCCGGTGCGTTAGTGCTGGTATGATCGCATCCGACATTCCTTGCACTCTAAATTCCCTTATTACCTTTCCTCCTCCCGCTTTGGGTCCCAACGTCCTTAAAACGACCGCTCATTTATCCGTTTTACGCGATTCCTCTTTTGATCTTATGTATTCTTCGCGGCCAAAAGCGTTGACCAATAAAAATAAGCCGCACTCGACGATAATATCACAATCGAGAGGGCCCCGCATGCATATCTCTCTAGGCCGCACGGAACGACGACACCGCAACTTGACGTCTTACGGATGCCGCCTTCGAGGCCAAGGCGCAGCGACATGTCAAGTGCAACGGCGTTAAGCCCGCAAGGTCGTGAGATCTACAATATCTATCTTTTAAAGTATTTTCCTTATTTTTATTTTTTCCTAATTATTTTCTTTTAAAAATCTTATTATTTCACGTAAAATAAAAAAATAAAATACATCCCCTCAAAAATTCATTTACGAATTTATTATACCTACCGTTGATGTATTAAAAGAAGAAAGATATAAATTTTTCCAAAAAGAGGGATGCAACACGAGGACTTCCCGTGGGTCACCCATCCTAGTACTACTCTCGCCCAAGCACGCTTCACTTCGGAGTTCTGATGGGATCCGGTGCGTTAGTGCTGGTATGATCGCATCCGACATTCCTTGCACTCTAAATTTCCTTATTACCTTTCCTCCTCCCGCTTTGGGTCCCAACGTCCTTAAAACGACCGCTCATTTATCCGTTTTACGCGATTCCTCTTTTGATCTTATGTATTCTTCGCGGCCAAAAGCGTTGACCAATAAAAATAAGCCGCACTCGACGATAATATCACAATCAGAGGGCCCCGCATGCATATCTCTCTAGGCCGCACGGAACGACGACACCGCAACTTGACGTCTTACGGATGCCGCCTTCGAGGCCAAGGCGTAGCCGACATGTCAAGTGCAACGGCGTTAAGCCCGCAAGGTCGTGAGATCTACAATATCTATCTTTTAAAGTATTTTCCTTATTTTTATTTTTTCCTAATTATTTTCTTTTAAAAATCTTATTATTTCGCGTAAAATAAAAAAATAAAATACATCCCCTCAAAAATTCATTTACGAATTTATTATACCTACCGTTGATGTATTAAAAGAAGAAAGATATAAATTTTTCCAAAAAGAGGGATGCAACACGAGGACTTCCTAGGGGGTCACCCATCCTAGTACTACTCTCGCCCAAGCACGCTTAGCTTCGGAGTTCTGATGGGATCCGGTGCGTTAGTGCCGGTATGATCGCATCCGACATTCCTTGCACTCTAAATTCCCTTATTACCTTTCCTCCTCCCGCTTTGGGTCCCAACGTCCTTAAAACGACCGCTCATTTATCCGCTTTACGCGATTCCTCTTTTGATCTTATGTATTCTTCGCGGCCAAAAGCGTTGACCAATAAAAATAAGCCGCACTCGACGATAATATCACAATCAGAGGGCCCCGCATGCATATCTCTCTAGGCCGCACGGAACGACGACACCGCACCTTGACGTCTTACGGATGCCGCCTTCGAGGCCAAGGCGCAGCGACATGTCAAGTGCAACGGCGTTAAGCCCGCAAGGTCGTGAGATCTACAATATCTATCTTTTAAAGTATTTTCCTTATTTTTATTTTTTCCTAATTATTTTCTTTTAAAAATCTTATTATTTCGCGTAAAATAAAAAAATAAAATACATCCCTCAAAAATTCATTTACGAATTTATTATACCTACCGTTGATGTATTAAAAGAAGAAAGATATAAATTTTTCCAAAAAGAGGGATGCAACACGAGGACTTCCCGTGGGTCACCCATCCTAGTACTACTCTCGCCCAAGCACGCTTCACTTCGGAGTTCTGATGGGATCCGTGCGTTAGTGCTGGTATGATCGCATCCGACATTCCTTGCACTCTAAATTCCCTTATTACCTTCCTCCTCCCGCTTTGGGTCCCAACGTCCTTAAAACGACCGCTCATTTATCCGTTTTACGCGATTCCTCTTTTGATCTTATGTATTCTTCGCGGCCAAAAGCGTTGACCAATAAAAATAAGCCGCACTCGACGATAATATCACAATCGTAGGGCCCCGCATGCATATCTCTCTAGGCCGCACGGAACGACGACACCGCAACTTGACGTCTTACGGATGCCGCCTTCGAGGCCAAGGCGCAGCGACATGTCAAGTGCAACGGCGTTAAGCCCGCAAGGTCGTGAGATCTACAATATCTATCTTTTAAAGTATTTTCCTTATTTTTATTTTTTCCTAATTATTTTCTTTTAAAAATCTTATTATTTCGCGTAAAATAAAAAAATAAAATACATCCCCTCAAAAATTCATTTACGAATTTATTATACCTACCGTTGATGTATTAAAAGAAGAAAGATATAAATTTTTCCAAAAAGAGGGATGCACCACGAGGACTTCCCAGGGGGTCACCCATCCTAGTACTACTCTCGCCCAGGCACGCTAAACTTCGGAGTTCTGATGGGATCCGGTGCGTTAGTGCTGGTATGATCGCATCCGACATTCCTTGCACTCTAAATTCCCTTATTACCTTTCCTCCTCCCGCTTTGGGTCCCAACGTCCCTAAAACGACCGCTCATTTATCCGTTTTACGCGATTCCTCTTTTGATCTTATGTATTCTTCGCGGCCAAAAGCGTTGACCAATAAAAATAAGCCGCACTCGACGATAATATCACAATCAGAGGGCCCCGCATGCATATCTCTCTAGGCCGCACGGAACTACGACACCGCAACTTGACGTCTTACGGATGCCGCCTTCGAGGCCAAGGCGCAGCGACATGTCAAGTGCAACGGCGTTAAGCCCGCAAGGTCGTGAGATCTACAATATCTATCTTTTAAAGTATTTTCTTATTTTTATTTTTTCCTAATTATTTTCTTTTAAAAATCTTATTATTTCGCGTAAAATAAAAAATAAAATACATCCCCTCAAAAATTCATTTACGAATTTATTATACCTACCGTTGATGTATTAAAAGAAGAAAGATATAAATTTTTCCAAAAAGAGAGATGCAACACGAGGACTTCCCAGGGGGTCACCCATCCTAGTACTACTCTCGCCCAAGCACGCTTC
>JASVEL010003103.1:0-97992 GCA_032618575.1 Nicotiana noctiflora
CAAGAGAAGAGGTTTTTCTTAAACATTGAAAATTAGGCAACAAACATTGAAGTTGAAAGGAAAAGGTCATTCTAAAATTTTGGTTTTCCATTCTCCTTGTTTTTTTTCCGATTCCGTTCAGCTTAAAGAAGAGGATAATTGTCCTGGAGATTCTCAGATCAACACTTGAAATGGCAAAAAATTATGAAAAGCAAGAAATATACACAAACCCAACTAGGCAAGTAGTATGATGGATTTTAACTGATGTATTTCACGCCATGCTATTGGCTTTCTTTAGTTATCAATCAACGCACCAACAGAGAGAGAGAAATAATCGATCAGTATATCAGGAAGAAAAAAAATTACCGTACGTGCAAGCTTCTCCAACTTCTCCTTCTCAACTTTCTAAGAAGTCAAACAAGACATTAACTAGTTAGACAACTGAAAGACAGAGATAACACAGACACATCTAGTATGATAAAAAACTTCAGAATAAAGCATCAAAAAAACTTTTGAGTTATGACCCCCTTATCTGACCGAAGTATCGAAATGACATAACAAATACACAACCAGCATATAATAAACTATATGCTTGTTTGCTAAAACTACAAAATATAGACTAAGAAATAGCTTCTTTCCTTCTACTGAAGCAAGAAGGGGTGGTGAAAGTTACACATATCTTTTCATTTCTATATTCTAGTGAAAAAATGAACTATTATATCCAAACAAGTCATGCCATTAAGGGTAAAATTGGGATGCTCATTTAATAATTTCGAAATAGAGAAAGAAATAATTCATCTTGTGACAGACTAAAAAGAAAAGTAAAATGGGACAGAAAGTAATTGATAAATACTCTCGTTGATGTTTGATGATCATGCAAAAGAAACAATGGGTGGATAACTAAAACTGATAGCCTAGTACGGTGATACTCAAAATCAAGATTGAATAAGCAAGATGAGAATGAGAAAGATCAAACATCTAAAATTGTACACACTACACATCACTGAACCATTGCGCCAATTATGTGATAGACCAAAAAAGTACACCATATACACTTGATTTCAGGCACGTTATTAAGCAAAACTGAATATCACCTTGATGTAGACATTTTCAGCTGCTCTTTCCTCCTCGCTTAGCACCTTGCCACTGCTGGAGAGCCTACGAGAAACATACCTGAAAGCATTCCTGGCTGCCATCTTAGTTTTGTCTCCAAAGTCTTCTTGCAGCTGAAACAGTCATCAAATGAGTTGATTACAGATTATTTTATGGATGTTCAGAGTAAGTGTTCACAAAATTGAGTAAATGTGTCCTTTTTCCTTTCCTTTGTTTAGATTCATTCCAGCATAATATATGCCTTCTTAATCAATAATTTCTATAATTGCTAAGTGATAACTTGCAACAGACATATGTATATGGGTTTTCACAGGATAGCGGAGCAAGAGAGCAAATGTGTTTCCATCATGACAGAGACGATGTTTATCCCACAAAATGTTCGTATAGGCATATTATATCAACTAGGAACAGTATCACGCAGTTTTACTGCATATGTCAGTGTCCAAGACAAAGAGCTGAAGAGCGCAAGTGTTAGCACAAATTGAACTGCACGTTTTAAGTATCTCGTTCAAATTAGTGAGTAGTTTCTTATTCCAATTTTGTATCTCCCATAACTCTACTTTAGAAACTGTTCTTGAATGATCTATTCATATTCACACAAATGGATGCTCTTTTTAAGACATGTTCGAGACATACTAATTCCATATAGTCAAATGTTTGTCGGAGACGAAGTAGAACAGCGTATTCATCCTAAAGGTTTATGCATAACCATTTTAGATAACTATATGCAGCCATAGTTGCACTCTACAGACCACAATAAGTTTTTTAAGAAGCAACGAGGTTATCAGGTGCACTCTACAGACCACAATACGTTCTATACACAGCAACGTAATCAATAACCGCCGGAGAAAACAATTGAAGCTTATTAACGCAAATGGTATTTTATCACCATACTTATGCTGATGAGTTATATCCTTGAACTTCGAACAGCCACTCGCTATTCATGCTCTATCGAACATATCAATCAATTTCAATCAACAATTTATGACTCTTATCACAAACTAGCTAGGATCTAAATAATCTGTATCAGTTCCTCTCTATTCAGACTCACATTCCAAGGTAAAAACGTCCCAACAAATTCAGAAAATAGAGGTTTCATAGTAGTGTATAGTTTACAGTTTTCCATAGCAATCAACCTATCATGACCAGAAGCAGATTCCAAATTTGAACTTTATGGTTCTGAGTTTGGAATTCTACCACAACTCATTCGACATATTGGGATCAAAATCAATTAGTTGTACTAACTTAGTGAATATTTGAACACATATACAGTGTTCAAGACAAAGCTACTGGTCTCGGATGAACCCATAAGTTGCAACTTACATCCGGTTCTGACTGCGACTATCCTATGATGACATATATGTATCTAGTTGGGCCTTTATGTACACATACTATATGTCAAATCCCCTTCAATTCTTCGTGTATATACTTCTTTATATTTTGAACCCGTTAGTGAAAATCCTGTTATGTCGATATATACTACACACACACCCTCTTGACAACTATCTGGAAATGAAACGAACATATATGCATATATAAACGCATGAAACTAGAAAGCTCTACAAATCAAATGAGAAAAAAATCATAAAATCAAAACAGTTAAAGAAAATTTTCAACAATGAAACATCTGCCTACGAAACAGAAGCAGCTTAATAAATGCAAAATAAACTAATTCTCACTGCATAAAGCCACGCATTAAGCAATCGAAGTAGGATAAAAAATGTTAAAATAAAAAACAAAAAATAAAGCCCTAATAATTCAACAGCATATAAAAGCTGACCTTGTTGTTTCAGGTGGAAAGAGAAAATGTAGAGAGAGAAAGTGACTTGAGTTGGCGAACAAGAAGAAGAAAAGTGAGGTGCCAGTTTCCCAAATGGATCTTTCGTACTGGGCCGGCCCAGAGTTTTTTCATGGGCCTCTAGCTGTTTGGTTTTGAGAAGAGAAACTTTCGGAAACTATTATGTTTTAGTGGTTATTAGCTAGTTGTAGCTATCATTTACTATATTACTTTCTATAACTATATTTTTAGATTTTTTAAAATGTATTCGATGTATTTAAGTTACTTTATATTTTTAGATTTTTTAAAATTTATTCGATGTATTTAAGTTACGTTATTCATGAATACAGTAGTATTTCTTGGTGTGAAATAGGGGATTACAGCTAGACATATTATTGTATTCGACTGTAATTAATTACAGCGTAAAACAAGAGATTACAACTAGATACATTATTGTATTCGACTGTATTCACGATATGTATTTGTGAATACAGTATCGTAAATAGCGCAATTCGTGGTCTATTCAGTTATTTTTAAAACGAAAAGTGAATCAATTAACAAAATAGACTTTTAATATAACTCAACAAACATAATTATAAATCTGAATACATAAAATACATAAATTACATTAATTAAAAAAATACATGAATACATAATGGAATATAGTGAGACAATGAATATAATGAAATATACATTGAAATACAATAAAAAGAAGATAATGAATACAATAAAATATATAGAATATAGTGAGATAGATTGAAATATAACAAAAGAAAAAGAAGGTAAAAGACATTTTAGGTTGCACAGCCCCAAACTTCATTATCTTAATTAAGAATAACCCTAATATCTTAATTCATGGTCTTGACAGTCGTGATTCTGACTCAAAAATCTTCCTTCTTCGTCTTCATGGAATTCCATTCATCTTTCCATCAACGGAAAGTACGACCTTCCTTTGAATAGATGCTTCAATTCTTTGGTATTACCTTTGGTGATCTTATCTTCTTCGCTTTCAAGCCAAATGGGTTTTCAATATCAACTTAAACCCATATCCCAAAATCTCAACCCATTAATTGGACACCCCAATTATCCGAAAACCTGAAACAGTCAAACAATTGGATACCCAAATTATCCAGGAATTTTAGACTAAACCGTAATCTCAATACTTGAAGGAGAGGAAACGGAGGAGTTTATGGAGGTCGGTTTTCATTGCAAAGCAACGACCGTCGCAATAGTGTCTTTCGAAATTGATTCAGAGCCCGGACGACTGATAATGAAAATTTGACGAGACAATGAAGATGAATCATAGTGCTTGTATTCATGGAGAAAGAATGGAATTGAGAGAGAGGTTTGACAAAAATTTAAAAGAATAAGAGAGAAAAATAATGCAAACAGTATTTTATGGCTTAAGGGTATGAGCTAACTATAAATAGATAATGGCTATAAAAATTAAAAGGTAGTTATGAAATATAATTTTTTAAAAGGATATTTATTAAAATAAATAATGTATCAATCCTTGCTATAGGAGGTCAAAATTTCTTTTGAGAAAACTATCTTCTATAGCCCCTCAAAATTTTAATAGCCCATACTTTTTTTACTGACACGAAATGGCCCTTCAGCCCAAACATATTACATCTAATAGCCCGAAATATATTTTTTGTATATCTTTTGTGTAGTGACAATCTATGTATTTTGTTAAGTGATCAGACAGAAATTGGATCAGACAGAAATTGTGTAGTGACAATCTATTTAGTATATATATCACATAAAATTTGTATATAGAGTGTATCGTACATCTTGCAATGCATCCATAATATATCATTAATGTATCCTAAGTCGTTTTGTGTATCCAAAGTGTATAGACTATTCTACAATATATAAATTTTGTAAATATAAAGTGTATCGTGCATTTTATTACTTATATATATATATATATATATATATATGAAATATTTTATATATATATATATATATATATATATATATATGAAATATTTTCTTGAATTTAATATTGTGTTAAAAATTACAATGATAATAGTTATTGACAATTTATATCTATTATATATTATCTATTTGAATTTACATTTACGTTCTTTGGACATAAAGGGGTGTTTGATTTAAAGAGTGAAGAACTTATTATTTTGTATTGAATAAATAAACACATGAAACAAAAATTATAACAATAAGGATATATTACTTTGAAGATGACCGTCCGCTTTTATGTCACGATCCTAACTCCAGTCGTGATGGCGCCCAACACATTGCTAGGCAAGCCCGACCATTTCAACGCCCTTAACCAATTAACCACAGTTCATAATTAAGTAACACAGATAATTTACTAAGTCTTAATAATGAAAATCTGAAATAGATCAAATAAAAACACTATTACACAGCCTGAATGATCCGGTGTCACAAGTCCGAGCCTCTAATATACGGGTGTCAACCAACTACATAATGTTCTAAAGAAATGCGGAATAAAATAAATAGGATAGATGGGAAGATCAGGACTGCATATGTTATGCAGCTACCTTGATGCTCCTGGATATAATGCTCGCCAGAGAAAGTCTCACTCAACCGAGTGGGTGCACCTGAATCTGCACACAAGTTGTGGGGAGTAATGTGAGTACTTCCAAACTAGAGAGTAATGAATATAAATAAAGGCTGAGAGTAAGAAATCCTATATAGGCACAAGATAAGCTATAATTACAACAGTTTACCAAGTAATATCAATTTAATAAACCAATGAAATTAATTCTACAACAGGCAAGTAGATATAACAATCAAATAAGGAATGAAACACATAATACGGTATTCTCTTGTACTCAGTGCAGCGTGTAGCCTGCTCCATTTATTCATCATCGACGGCGCTCACTAGGGGTGTGCAGACTCCGGGAGGGGCTCCTTACGGCCCAAGCTTAATATCAAGCCATCCCGTGATATCCATTAGGCCCTAAGCCTCATGCCAATATCAATATAATATTGTTGCGGCGCTCAACCCGATCCCATACTCAGTCCAAAATCATATAAGCCCATTGGGCACAATAATATAAAAATATTCAGTCCAAACTTCATTAGAAATATTATTTAACTTCCATGTTTTTGAAAAACAAAATGGTTGAGTTTGCAAAATAGTATTAAATACTAGGACTAAGTTCAATTGTCTGAAAATATGGTAAGAAATCAGTAACAACAATCCCTGAAGGATTCAATCAGTTGGCACGAGGCCAAATTATGACAATTAATCCATTTTTATAAGGATATCATTAAGCTTGAATCAATTAGGTAGTATTTTTATTAAGCGGGACTGTAACGACCCGACCCGTTGTTACGTGAGTTATCGCCCCATTTTCCCCGTTTTATGCTTCTATAGGTTTCATTATAAGTGTTAGGAAAATTTGAAGTAATTCGGATAGAGTTCGGGTAGAAATGAGAGAATAAGTATCTTTATGAGAATGTTAGTTTGGAGAAGTCAACCGAATGTTGACTTATGAGTTAGAAGGCTCGGAATGGATTTTCGATTATTCGAATAGTTTTGGAGGACGATTTGTGACTTAGGAGCGCAATCAGAGTTGAATTTGGAGGTCCGGTGTAGAATTAGGCTTGAATTGGCTAAGGTTGGATTTTGGCAAATTCCGGTTGATAGATGAGATTTTGATCCGAGAATTGGAATGGAATTTCTTAGAGTTTCTGTAGCTTTGATATGTGATTTGTGATATGTGTGTAAAATTTCTGATTATTCGGAGGTGATTTGGTTGGGTTTTGATCAAATGCGTGTTTCGGAAGTTTTAGAAGAACTTAGGCTTGAATCCGATGTAAATTTGGTGTTTTGATGTTAGTTTCGGTGTTTTGAGAGTGCAACTAAGTTTGCATGATCATATGTGACATGTTAGTATATTCGTATGCGGTCCCGAGGAGCTTGGGTGAGTTTCGGATAGGTTTGGGTTGCGTTGTGCTCGTTTTTCTTATGATTCGACATCGTTTCTTCAAGCATAAATGATATCATATTGAACAAATGAGCTCCGATTACTGTTTGAATGGAACATTAGATCCGTATTGTAATTACGGACCCGTAGCAAAAAGAATCATCGAATTTAGACATTGTATGAGGATTTTATGGCTATTTTACTAAGGTTGCCCAGATTTTTAGGTTAATGACGAAACTGCCCCTGACGGCGTATTAAAAACCTGCACTATTTGCAAATCTTAAAACCTACATATCTCCTTCATTACAATGTCAAATTGAGTGATTCAAAAGCTTATATTCATTAAAATTTCACAAGGCATCCATTGGAAGTAGTAAAACGCGTGAGCAGTATACCTATAGTAAGCAGGTCGAGTTTTCTTCCAATTTTGAAACGGGAAGAAGCTTCTGCGGCGATTTTTAAGAGAGAAATCAATGGCTAATCGCTGGAGGTAAGTTTCTAGACTCAAAAACATAATTTTATGCTACAATCAACACCAAAATTCCTGAAATTGGGTAGAATTTGTGAAGAACTAGGGCCTAAATCATGAACACGAACTTTTGGATTTTGAAAGGCCATTCGAGCTCCGATCTCGATAAATTTTATACGCACGGACTCGTGACGAGACGAGGAATCCGTTGCTATGATTTTCTGAATTTTTTGAGAAGTGGGACCGGGCCTCGGGTTTTTTCAACTTCGTGAATTGTTGCATTTTTTCGAGTAATTTTGATTGGGTTATGTTTCTTTGACCCAAATTTATGTTATTATTGTGGTTTTGACTAGCTTCGACGCACGAGGCATCACATTTGAAGGGAAAAGGTATCGCGGACGAGTCCACAAACGGCTAGAGGTGAGTAGTTAGTGTAAGCCTGAGGGTTCGAAACCCCGGCTTAGCACATTGTGACACTAGTAGGGCGTGGCTCGCACCCCATGGCAGGTGCGTGATTGATTATGACCGGGGATTGAGACTTGGTCCATCCCGGATATGAATAATATGTTATATGCGGTTGAAACACATATTGTGTTAGATATATTTGTGGGCTGTAAGCTATGTTCTGGGCCTTGTGCCGACCAATAGTATCCCTAGAGAAGAGACATATATGTGATAACTTGGTGTGCTTAATCACTGATCTGAGTCCTGGTTTGAAATCACTATTACGAAATGCTAAGTCACATGTTCTTGGAAAATTAAATAAAAATTTAAGTATTTTCATCATTAATGAACTGGAACCTGGAAATAAATAATTTGAACTGTTGTGTGACTCATTGCACGCCGCAGCAGATGATATAAGGATCGGGCTGCACGCCGCAGAAGATGATATGATATTGGGCTTGGGCTGAAGGAGCCCCTCCGGAGTCTGTACACACCCCCAATGAGCGTCGTCGACGTTAAACGGATCGGGCTACACGCCGTAGCAGTCATGTGCATTGCATTGCATTTTATCTATTGATTATCTGTGTTAGTTGTGATTTGTTGTTGTTGTTAGTTCGTGGTAGGTACCGAACTGTAGTTTAGCTTTGCTTTGTGGTATTCTGTGGATTTCTTGCTTTCAGCTATTATTATATACTTTTTACTCACTGAGTACTTAGTACTCACCCCTACTCCCTGCACCTTTGTGTGCATATTCAGGTACATATGAGGGTTAGACGAGCACTCCAACTTATATCAGAGTTATTTCGAGTTGCTGAGGTAGCTGCCGGCGTTCGCAAAACCTAGCTTCTCTTTCCATTCAGTTATTACTATATGTTTCAGACTTGAGTATTTCATTCAGTATTTCTATGACTATTCAGTTTTGTTTAGAGGCTCTAGACTCGTGACCCCAGATCTTTTGGGAGTGTTATTTCGTTATTCACACTTCTCAGTATTTATTCATACTATTATTATTGGAGTATCTCTTGACTCATATATTCTTCTTGAGTTGGTCCTTCTGGGACTGGTTTTCTAATTGGAAACAGTTGTTGGTCTGGCTTACCTAGCTTTAAGGTTGGGCACCATCACGACCGAATTTGGGTCGTGACAAGTTGGTATCAGAGCCTAGGTTACTAGGCCTCGCGAGTCATGAGCCGGTTTAGTAGGCTCTCGCGGATCGGTACGTAGACATCCGTATCTATCCTCGGGAGGCTACAAAACTTTTAGGAAACACTCCACTTTCTTTGAATTCTTATCGTGCATATTTAATTCAGCTTGAGAAATAACTCTTGAAATTCCTTCCACACGTCTGTACGCGCATGCGAGCATTCAGTAATACATCTGCATCGATGGCTGGAGATTCCCCGATCGAGGAGCGAGATGTAATCTCCGTGAGTTCATGTTGGGCCAATCTGGAGGACTTGAGGCCGAATCTTCGCCTACGGCTTGAGCACCAAAGTGCTGATTATGCGAGCAAGTACTTTCAACTTATGTGTTCGGTAATGTCCTTATTAGCGGGGATGGCGGTCGGATATCCACGTGATGAGTAAGTTAGCGCTGTGAGGTGTATCTATGTGATCTTGGTAGTGATGAAGAAGTTTGTGGGATAATAGATGAACTATTAAGCAATTCGTTCCTATTGCGATCTGTTGTGTAACCCCAAGTTGCGGGCGCGTGAAGAATATTGTCGTATCTTCTAATTGAAAGTTAAGTGCAATACGTGTGGCGGTATCAGTTCAGACTAAGAAAAATAAATTGGCGGTATTTTATATGTGTTATGATTCAAATAAGTGCGACACATGCCCCTGTATCAATTTTGATAATGTAAAATAGGTAGTATTAAGATTAATGTTGTTGATATACATTTTGATGTTTTGTTAAGTTGTAGCCGTGCTGTTAGGATGGTTTTGGTGATTCTCTGACAGGTGGATAAGCCTAATTACAAAGGAAACTCTGCCGTAATTTTTGAAAAATTTGGGACTTAGTAAAAATTTTCACACCTAGAAAATAGGCTTAGCTGTTATATGGGTGAATGCAAGAAAAAATGCAGAAGAGTTAAAATTCCAGATGATTTGTGTTTCCACAAGCTTATGAAAGAGCAAGTTTAATCTCATTATGGTATTATGACAGCAATGAAGCATACACGTTATGAGTATAGTGAGTTGTGATATATGGCTTCGAGCTAAGTTGGGGAGACTGCGTTGAGTAGCTAATTGCACGATTATGTGCTATGTTGGTTCTGTCTTAAATTATACTGGCAAACCAGTTCTGATTGCAGAAATTGAGCCGAGAATGGCACGAGTGAAGGAAAAGTTTTGACAAGATGTCAAGAGATCGGACGAGCAGGAAGGAAGTTTCGATGGTTAAGATAAATTAATATCATCTTCAGCATCACCTGAGAGCGGTGTTGTGTCCTGGTTAATGATTCTTGATCGCTCTTCCGCGTTAGTGTGACCAGTGGTTTGGAGGTGCGCCCCATATATTGTTGTCGTAGGTTGTGGGAGTGTGTTCCACTAGAAGATTATATAAGTGTCGCAGGCAGTCACTTGACTAGTTAAAGATGTAAACCAAGTATGAAGGTTATGATAGTGTCGTTAAATTGAGGAATTCATGCCTGGAGGGCACGTGGCATATTGGGTTGTGAACTGGGGAGGATTACTCCAATTATGATGGTTGTTCTTGTGTTCTATGAAGAAAATGGAAGTTATCATGGACCTTTGAAAGGTTATTAGGCTAGTTCAGTGTGATGAGGATCGGCTTGAAGTCGGTGGATAGATTTAATGTGAATAATGGCTCTATATCAGGCCAGATGTGTGCATTGTTGTAATGCGGTTCTCGTGGAGGAGTAGTTAGGTTGATGTTCCTTTGTCAGATATTTCGCGTAGCGATGCATTGCTGTGCGGTGTGTGAGATAGCTTGAGAAAATTGCTATGTGTTAAGAGTCCGCGTAGGAATGACGTTATATGAGCATCTTGGCTTTTGAAATTCCAATTGTACGTCGCACCTCAATTGTGCTTGAGTTTTGTAGTTATAATGCTATATAGTCCTCAGAGGTGTTATTATGCACTTAGCATGCTTAAGACCGATATTCGGTATTTTGTTGTTATGAGCAAATTTGGCTCGATGTGCATCTCCTTATGTGAGATCTACGTGTGGATCGGATGACACGCCACCATGGGTATGTTATCCGGGTCTGGTTGCACGCCGCAACAGTGTGATAACGAGTATAGACCTCTATATGCCATCTTGGTATGTCTTGCTTCCTGTTTTCCAAGGAAAGTCTTTGTTAGTGCGTAGGATTTGATAATTCCTTTCAAGGCTCGTTTTCTTTAGTACCGCATTCGAATTGGTAACCCATTGGCACATTGGGGCATCATATGAGACATTTACTTATGTCTGGAGTGGCTTATTGCCCGAGCAGTTCGTACTGAGTGAAACGAGATCATTGAATTCGAGATCAGTGCAATCTGGAGTATATGAAGTAAGGTAAAGAGCTAAGATAATTTTTTGGTTCAGAATAAGGTGATAGTCCTTGCCAAAAGTATAAAACTAATGAATTGTTGTCTCGACGGTGGCTAAGAATGTATACGGATCTCATCCGTCATGTCAGCATTGTAAGAATTTGCACAAGGCATATTTATGTCATACAGAGCATGGAATGTGTAGTGATTCCTTCGAAGTGATTAGATAATAGAGCTTCATATGATTAGGGTGAATGGCCCTCATATGTCCAAGGAAATGGTGTTGCTAATCATAGCGAGTTGACGCGAGTGTGTGTTTCAGAAAAGGGTAATATGATTAAACTGATTAAATTTCAACAGTATTGTGGCATGCTCTTGTTGGGTCCACTAGTGGTATTTGGGTCTGCATGGTAGCACAGGTAAATATTGAGTATCTGTCATGGAATGATTAAGTATCAAATGGGTGCATGTATTTGCACGGTGGAAATTGGGATCAGGTATGATGAATTGAGTGTTATATAGAGATCTGATGTACAGGTTATGTTGAGGTGGTGGATCTTTATTCGCTGGAATGTTATATTTTGGATGCGTTTCGTATGGCCGGGCATGTAACTGGGTGATATTGTGAATTTCGGTATTATTTGGTGGCTTAGGTAGGAGTTAGAGAAGTGGAAGAAACATTTTCAGGCTTCTTGGTACTAAGTTCATTGGCAGGCCGATATGGCTACGCATTTAGCTGGAGTTAGTTTGGTTGACCCTGAGTTGTACTATTAAGGAATAGGTTGAGTCTATCGTTATTGAGCTTGTTAGCGATCTGAGAAAAGATATGAGTTGTTTTTCGATGTTGTGAGACATTGTGATTTGTTAGTTATGGGCACATGTGGTGCGGTTCCATTGAGAATTTATAGAGAAAGTCAAGCGGGAAGAGTAATTGAGTGTTGCTCGGTGTATGGAGCATTGGTTATGGTCTATCGGGTTGTGTGTTGTGTGTTCGTTGTTTCACCGTGGGTGTAATGAATTACGTTAGTTTAGACATCAAAGGTGCATGGTTATTGATTTTGAGCATAGCGGCTTGATGTGCTTCAGGTGTAATGGTGTTGGGATAGGATCGTGAATTATAGCGAGGCTCTGGTAATTATGACCTTTTCAGGTTGATTCAGGCATTCTATTTCTATGATGTGAGATGGGGTCTCAACCTTGTATTGTAATGGTATTGATGAGCTTGAGGTACAGCTCTTTCATTTGAGTCATTGTCCTGATTTGAGTGTGTTCAGATTGTTTCTTAATGGTACGTGTATTATACAAGATGTGGTTTAGACTTGTATGGAGGTATCATATCACCAGAGTGGTGTTGGATTCGAGGTGATCGTTGGGTTCATTAATGAATACGGACAAATTTGATCTCAGCTTGTTAGGGAGATAATATCGAGGTTTGACCCGTAAATCTGTTGTGATATCAGTTAAGGGAAGTGGTTTCATGAGTGGTTGATCTGAGAGATGATTACGATTTATAGCGTGTTTCATTCATCGTTAGCAGAATAGGAAAGTGTGGAAATAAGGCTTTAGATAATAAGAGGTTCTTTGCTGGTAATTGGTTGTTGGGGACAAATGCTGTGAATAGAAGTTATGATTCCAAGTGTTTGGTTTAGGCGGTATATCATATGTTTTCACCTGAGGGTGCAAGTATGGGTATTACAGCTGGTTCGGGCTTACTCTGAGTTCAGATGTGATTCTGATCTGGTGTATGCTTTTCGGAAAGTGCGACATGGTTGTGTGGTTTGGTTTATAGATTAAATGAATTGTGAAAGTTTGGCTATATTGTGTTATCGGTGCTATGCGAGATAGGTTAATGAGGGATCACCCCGGGTATATGGTTGGTAAGATCATTCAGCTACTGGTTGGCTTCTAGGGAACTCTCGATACGCCCGAGGACGAGCGTTTGTTTAAGTTAGGGAGGATGTAACGACCCGACCCGTTGTTACAGGAGTTATCACCCCATTTTACGCTTCTATAGGTTTCATTATATGTGTTTGGAAAATTTGAAGTAATTCGGATAGAGTTTGGGTAGAAATGAGAGAATAAGTATCTTTATGAGAAGGTTAGTTTGGAGAAGTCAACCGAATGTTGACTTATGAGTTAGAAGGCTCGGAATGGATTTCCGATGATTTGAATAGTTTTGGGGGATGATTTGTGACTTAGGAGCGCAATCAAAGTTGAATTTGGAGGTCCGGTGTAGAATTAGGCTTGAATTGGCTAAGGTTGGATTTTGGCAAATTCCGGTTGATAGATGAGATTTTGATCCGAGGATCGGAATGGAATTTTTGAGAGTTTCTGTAGCTT
The DNA here is from genome assembly GCA_032618575.1 of Nicotiana noctiflora. Lineage (NCBI taxonomy): Eukaryota > Viridiplantae > Streptophyta > Magnoliopsida > Solanales > Solanaceae > Nicotiana > Nicotiana noctiflora. Next base: position 13,540 of record JASVEL010003103.1, read on the forward strand.
CGATATGTGATTTGTGATGTGTGTGCAAAATTTCAAATTATTCGGAGGTGATTTGGTTGGGTTTTGATCAAATGCGTGTTTTGGAAGTTTTAGAAGAACTTAGGCTTGAATCCGATGTAAATTTGGTGTTTTGATGTTAGTTTTGGTGTTTTGAGAGTGCAACTAAGTTTTCATGATCATATATGACATGTTAGTATATTCGTATGCGGTCCCGAGGAGCTTGGGTGAGTTTCGGAGGTTTGGGTTGCGTTGTGCTCATTTTTCTTATGCTTCGATATCGTTTTTTCAAGCATAAATGATATCATATTGAACAAATGAGCTCCGATTACTGTTCTGAAGCATTATATCCGTATCGTAATTACGGACCCGTAGCAAAAAGAATCATCGAATTTGGACATCGTATGAGGATTTTATGGCCATTTTACTAAGGTTGCCCAGATTTTTAGGTTAATGATGAAACTACCCCTGGCGACGTATTAAAAACCTACACTATTTGCAAATCTGAAAGCCTACATATCTCTTTCATTACAAGGTCAAATTGAGTGATTCAAAAGCCTAATTCATTAGAATTTCACAGGGAATCCATCGGGAGCAGTAAACCGCGTGAACAATATACCTATAATGAGCAGGTCGAGTTTTCTTCCAATTTTAGACGGGGAAAAAGCTTCTGAGGCGATTTTTAAGAGAGAAATCAATGGCTAATCGCTGGAGGTAAGTTTCTAGACTTTAAAACATGATTTTATGCTAGAATCATTCCTGAAATTGGGTAGAAATTGTGAAGAACTAGGGCCTAAATCATGAAAACGAATTTTTGGGTTTTGAAAGGCCATTCGAACTCCGATTTCGATAAATTTTATATGTACGGACTCGTGGCGAGATGAGGAATCTGTTGGTATGATTTTCGGAATTTATTGAGAAGTAGGCCCGTGGCTCGGGTTTTACCAACTTCGTGAATTGTTGGGTTTTTTCGAGTAATTTTGATTTGGTTATGTTTCTTTGACCCATATTTATGTTATTATTGTGGTTTTGTCTAGCTTCGACGCACGAGGCAACAAATTAGAAGGGAAAAGGTATCGCGGACGAGTGCACAGCCGGCTAGAGGTGAGTAGTTAGTGTATATGGTAGCCTGAGGGTTCGAAACCCCGACTTAGCACATTGTGACGCTAGTAGGGCATGGCTCGCACCCCATGGTAGGTGCGGGATTGATTGTGACTGGGGATTGAGACTTGGTCCATCCCGGATATGAACAATATGTTATATGCGGTTGAAACACACACTGTGTTAGATATATTTGTGGGCTGTAAGCCATGTTTGGGGTCTTGTGCTGACCTGTAGTATCCCTAGGGGATAGATATATATGTGATAACTTGGTGTGCTTAATCACTGATCTCAGCCCTGGTTTGAAATCACTATTATGAAATGCTAAGTCACATGTTCTTGGAAAATTAAATAAAAATTTAAGTATTTTCATCATTAATGAACTGGAACCTGGAAATAAATAATTTGAATTGTTGTGAGACTCTTATGCATATTGTAGACTGAGGATGGATCAGGCTGCACGCCGCAGCAGATGATATAAGTATCGGACTGCACGCCGCAGCAGATGATATGATGTTGCGCTTGGGTTGAAAGACCCCCTCCGGAGTCTGTACACACCCTAGTGAGCGTCGTTGACGTTAAACAGATCGGGCTACACGTCGTAGCGGTCATGTGCATTGCATTGCATTTTATCTGTAGATTATCTGTGCTAGTTGTGATTTGTTGTTGTTGTTAGTTCGTGGTAGGTACCGAACTGTAGTTTAGCTTTGCTTTGTGGTATTCTGTGGATTTCCTGCTTTCAGCTATTATTATATACTTTTTACTCACTGAGTACTTAGTACTCACCCCTACTCCCTACACCTTTGTGTGCAGATTCAGGTACACATGAGGGTTAGACGAGCACTCCAACTTCTATCAGAGTTATTTCGAGTTGCTGAGATAGCTGCGGCGTTCGCAGAACCTAGCTTCTCTTTCCATTCAGTTATTACTATATGTTTCAGACTTGAGTATTTCGTTTAGTATTTCTATGACTATTCAGTTTTGTTTAGAGGCTTTAGACTCGTGACCCCAGATCTTTTAGGAGTGTTATTTCGTTATTCACACTTCTCAGTATTTATTCATACTATTATTATTGGAGTATCTATTGACTCATATATTCTTCTTGAGTTAGTCCTTCTGGGACTGGTTTTCTAATTGGAAATAGTTGTTGGTCTGGCTTGCCTAGCTTTAGGGTGGGGCTCCATCACGACCGAGTTTGGGTCGTGACAGGGACGGACCAAGTCACAATACCTGGCGGTGCTCTATCCCACGCCCGTTATATGACGTGCAAGTCACCTCAGTATAGCACTATAATGTGCAAATTCGGGGTTTCAAACCCTCAACAACATTTACATCTATTACTAACCTCAAGCCGGCCAAAATCCTAGCTCGCTATGCCTTTGCCTCTCAATTCGACCTTCTCGTGCGTCGAGTATGACCAAAACCACAACAAATACGTCACATTATGCTATAGGAATAATACCCAATCGAAAATAATTGAAAAACATCAAAATCCCAAAATTTGGCAAAATCTATGCCATGAGCCCACTTCTTGAAACTCAAAAATTCTTACACCAATGGGTTCCTTATCTTTCCACGAGTCTATACATATAAAGGACACCAAAATTATTGTCCAAATGACCCCATAAATCCCAATTCTTGCTCTCTTAAGTTTCAAGTTCTAAACCACCATTTTTGCTAAGTTTTCATTGATTTCAAGGTTAATTCCACAATAAAAATGTGTTTTTAGCTCATAGGACTTACCTCCAATCAATCCCAGCCGAAACCCTTCAATTCACGTCCAAAAGCTCTCAAGGTATTCAATAATGGAGGAAAATAAGACTTGGTTCGCGGATAAAATATTAATAAAACCCTTCTGCCCAGGCTCGTGTTTATTCTATGCGGTCGCAGCCCCAGGCTTGCGATCGCATTGAACAAAATTTCCACCTCCAGTGCTAACTCTACGCGATCACATACATCACATTGCAATCGCATTGAACAATGCTCCTTACATTACGCGATCGCAGACACATCCATGCTATCGCGAGGAACAAAACTAATCTCCCAAAAATTCCTTCTATGCGATCGCACTTCATGGACTCCTGACTCTACGCGATCGCGGACACCACCCTGCGATCGCATAGAACAACTGACCAGCCCCCCCCCAAATCCTTCTATGTGATCGTGTCTCCACACCTACGATCGCATAGAGCAAAATCCTGCAACACTGACTTGCAATTTTTCTACAACACTTAAGTCTTAAAAACCTTCCGTCGGCCATCCGAAATCACTCGGAGGCCCGCAAGACCTCAACCAAAAGAATCAATGCATCGTAAAACATCATACAAACTTGCAATAATCATCAAAAGACATTAAACAACACCAAACCCGTCAAATTACATCGGATTCAAGCCTAAGTTCTTCTAAACTTCCGAAACACGCACAACAATCAAGCTAGGCCAGCCAAACAAACAATTTAATTATAACACAATACCAGTCCCCAAATGGACAACCCAAGAAGAATATATGAGTTTAAGAACTCCAATAATAATAATACCGAACAAAAGTACTGACACTCCCAAAGATCCGGAGTCACAAGTCTAGAGCCTCTAACAAAACCCAACAGGAAAATAGAGAGTACGATATAGAAGTACTCAAGTCTGAATACAAAATATACAATAACAACTGGAATGAGAGGAGAAGCTAGGCTCTGCGAACGTAGGCAGCTACCTCAGCAACTCGATGTGACAATGTAAACGCTGGAGATGCCCGTCTACTGCTCCTGAGTACCTGAGTCTGCACACAAAAGGTGCAGGGAGTAGGGGTGAGTACTAAGTACTCAGTGAGTAATAAATATATATATGTAGCTGACAGTAAGAAATCCACAAAATACCACAATATGAAGCTACACTACAGTCCGATTCTCCTACGAACTAGCAACAACAATACAATACAGCTACCACAGAGTAATTCAACAAATATAGATGCAATGCAATGCACATAACCGCTACGGCGTGTAGCCCGATCCAATTTAACGTCGACGGCGCTCACCGGGGGTGTGTACAGACTCCGGAGGGGCTCCTACAGCCCAAGCGCAATACTGCTGCGGCGTGCAGCCCGATCCTCATATCAACCACTGCGGCGTGCAGCCCGATCCCATGCTCAGTCCACAATAAGCAATTAAGTCACAAAATAATTCATTTTCCTTATTTCCAGTTCTCAATTCATAATTTATGAAAAATACTTTAACTTTATTAATTTTGCAAAAGCCGGTGACTTAGCATTTCAAAAGTGTGATTTTAATTTCCAGGACTGAGATCAGTGATTTAAGCAATTTTAGCTATCACATAAATATTGTCCTCTAAGGACGCTACAGATCGGCACAAGGCCCCAAACAAGGCTTACAGCCCACAAATATAGCAAATACGGTGTATTTCCAACACTAACAACATATTATTCATTTCCGGGATGGACCAAGTCTCAATCCCCAATCACAATCAATCCCGCACCTGCCACGGTGTGCGAGCCACGCCCTATTAGCGTCACAATGTGCTAAGCCGGGGTTTCGAACCCTCAGAGGCTACAATATACACAAACTACTCACCTCTAGCCGGTCGTAGACTCGTCCGCGATGCCTTTTCCTTTGAATTTCGTTGCCTCGTGTGTAGAATCTAGTCAAATAACAATAATTATATCAAATACCGGTCAAAGAATCATAACCCACTTCAATTTATATGAAATTCGCATAATTACACTAAGTTGGTAAAACCCGACCCCGGGACCCACTGCTCGGAAAATTCCGAAATTAGTACCAACACGATCCTTATCTCGCCACGAGTCCGTGCATATAAAATTTATCAAAATCGGAGTTCAAATGGCCTCCCAAATCCAAAAATCCCGTTTTCAATATTTAGGCCACATTTCTTCAAGATTTCAACCCAATTTCATGAAGATTGATGTTAATACTACCATAAAATGATGTTTTTGAGTCAAGAATCTTACCTCCGACGAATACCCGATGACTTCTCGGTGATTTCCTCGAGTTTTCTTCTCTCTAGGGCTCAAATGTGTGTTTTGGGTTAATGAACCCGTAACTCTCTGTTTCTGGATTAAATTCACTGCCAGAACTTTTTCTTCTACGCGATCGCGACACACTTCACGCGATCGCGATGTTCAAAAACTCGGCCTCACGCGATCGCGACTTCCCTCACGCGATCGCGATGTACAATCTCCCGGCTTCACGCGATCGCGTCCCTATTCTTGCGATCGCGTAGCACATTTTTCCCTTGGACCCATTTCTCTTCTACGCGATCGCGTAGATGATCCTGCGATCGCGATGTGCACCCGTTTAATTCTACGCGATCGCGACTTGTTACCCTGCGATCACGATGCCCTAGCCCCCAGCTCTACGTGATCGCATCCCCCTCCCCGCGATCGCGGAGAGCAAAAGCCTGCTGCGTTTATGACAGCAACCAGCTTTCTCTTTTCTTCCAAAAATGGTCCGTTTGGACCCCCGGATTCATCCCGAGACCCCCCGGACCCCAACGAAAACCACCAACATATTCCAAAACATGATACGAACTTGTTCCAATCATAAAAACACCATACTAAACATCAAAATCTCCATTTACTCACGGATTCAAGCCTAAGTTTCTTCAAAACTTCCAAAACTAACATTCAATCCAAAACCCGATCAAACGATGTCCGAATGACCTGAAAATTTGCGGACACATCCAAAATCACATAACGAAGCTACAGAAATTGTCGGAATTTCATTCCGACCCCCGGATCAAAATATCACCTACCATCCGGTTTTCGCCAAAATTCAACATTCGCCAATTCAAGCTTAAAACTACTCCGGACCTCCGAATTCAATTCCGATTGTTCTCCTAAGTGATAAATGATCCCCCGGAACTAGTCGAATCATCAGAATCCGGTTCCGAGCATTCTAACTCAATAGTCAACTCTTAGTTGACTTTTCATATTCAAGCTTTCTTCAAACATGCTATTTGTTTCATTTTCAATCCAAATCACTCCTAACTCACCCGATATACTCTAATACTGTTTTAAAAGCATAATATATGTAATTGCAAGGTAACGGGGTGGTAATTCTCGTAACGACGGGCCGGGTCGTTACATTCTCCCCAACTTAAACAAACGCTCGTCCGCGAGTAGGTTAAGAAACATACCTGGAGTATCAAACAAGTGTGGATATCTACTTCGCATCTCCTGCTCGTTCGGTCTCCCAAGTTACTTCCTCCACGGTACGACCTCTCCAGTGCACTTTCACTGAAGCTATGTCTTTGGATCTCAGCTTACGAACCCGTCGACCCAAAATGGCTACCGGTTCCACATCATAGGTCAACTCCTCATCCAACTGTATTGTGCTGAAGTCTAACACATGCGACATATCTCCAACATACTTCCGGAGCATAGATACATGGAACACCGGGTGAACTCCCGACAAACTGGGTGGCAAAGCAATCATATAAGCCACCTCCCCAACTTTCCTAAGCACCTCAAAAGGTCCAATAAACCTTGGGCTCAACTTCCCTTTCTTTCCAAACCTCATAACACCTTTCATAGGCGAAACTTTCAGCAACACCTTCTCACCTACTGAATAAGACACATCTCGGACCTTCCGGTCCGCATAACTCTTCTGACGCGACTGAGCTGTGCGAAGTCTCTCCTGAATCACCTTTACCTTGTCTAAGGCATCTTGGACTAACTCTGTCCCTAACAACCTAGCCTCGCCGGGCTCGAACCAACCAACCTGGAGACCTACACCGCCTCCCATATAAAGCTTCATACGGTGCCATCTGAATGCTGGACCGATAGCTATTATTGTAAGCAAACTCCGCCAAAGGCAAATAATCAGCCCATGAACCACCAAAATCAATAACACAAGCACGCAACATGTCCTCCAATATCTGAATAGTACGCTCAGACTGCCCATCCGTCTGTGGATGAAATGCTGTGCTCAACTCTACCTGTGAACCCAACTCTCGCCTGAAATGTCCTCCAGAACTGAGATGTGAACTGGGTACCTCTGTCTGATATAATGGAAATAGGAACTCCATGCAATCTCACTATCTCACGAATGAATATCTCTGCCAACCGCTCCGAGGTATAGGTAGTACACACTGGGATGAAATGAGCTGACTTAGTCAACCTATCCACCACCACCCAAACTGAATCAAACTTCCTCGCCGTCCGAGGGAGTCCACTAACAAAGTCCATAGTTATTCTTTCCCACTTCCACTCCGGAATATCAATACGCTGGAATACACCACCAGGTCTCCGATGCTCATACTTGACCTGCTGACAGTTTAGACACCGAGCCACATGGCTCACAATATCTTTCTTCATCTTTCTCCACCAGTAATGCTGCTTCAAATCCTGATACATCTTCGCGGCTCCCGGATGAATAGAATACCGCGAGCTGTGGGCCTCTTCCAATATCAACTCACGAAGGCCATCAACCTTGGGCACACATATCCGGCCCTACATCCGCAATACACCATCACTATCAATAGTGACATCTCTAGCATCATCATGTTGAACTCTGTCCTTAAGGACAAGTAAGTGTGGATCATCATACCGGCGCTCTCGAATACGATCATATAAAGAAGAACGAGCTACTACACAAGCCATCACCCGACCGGGCTCAGAAATATCCAGCCTTACCATCTGATTAGCTAACGCCTGAACATCAACTGCTAGGGGTCTCTCCCCAACTGGAATATACGCCAAACTGCCCATACTAATAGCCTTCCGGCTCAATGCATCAGCCACTACATTGGCTTTCCCGAGATGGTACAAGATAGTAATATCATAGTCTTTAAGCAATTCAAGCCATCTCCGCTGCCTCAAATTTAGATCTCTTTGCTTGAACAAATGTTGAAGGCTGCGGTGGTCCGTATATACATCACAAGATACACCATATAGATAATGCCTCCAAATCTTCAAGGCATGAACAATAGCGCAGCTAACTCCAAATCATGAACAGGGTAGTTCTTCTCGTGGGGCTTTAGCCGACGAGAAGCATATGCAATAACTCTACCCTCCTGCATCAACACACAACCGAGTCCAACTCTAGAAGCATCACAATACACCGTATATGACCCTGAGGCTGATGGTAACACAAGTACTGGAGCCGTGGTCAAAGCCTCCTTGAGCTTCTGAAAGCTCTCTTCACATTCATCGGACCACACAAATGGAGCATTCTTCTGTGTCAGCTTAGTCAACGGTGAAGCAATGGATGAGAAATCCTGAACAAACCGACGATAATAGCCTGCCAAGCCGAGAAAACTCCGAATCTCTGTAGCTGAGGAAGGTCTGGGCCAATTCTGCACTGCCTCAACCTTCCGTGGATCAACCCGAATACCATCACTAGACACTATATGTCCCAGAAAACCGACAGTATCAAGCCAGAACTCACACTTAGAGAATTTTGCATAAAGCTTCTCTTCTCTCAACCTCTGCAATGCCACTCTCAAATGCTGTGCATGCTCCTCCCGGCTGCGTGAATATACCAGGATATCATCAATAAACACAATCACAAAAGAATCAAGGTACGGCCGAAATACACTATTCATCAAGTGCATGAATGCTGCTGGGGCATTAGTCAACCCGAAAGACATCACCAGGAACTCGTAGTGCCCATATCGCGTCCTGAACGCTGTCTTCATAATATCCGAGTCCCTGATCTTCAATTGATGATAGCCCGATCGAAGATCAATCTTAGAAAATACACTAGCTCCCTGGAGCTAATCAAATAGGTCCTCAATACGAGGTAATGGGTATTTATTCTTCACTGTTACCTTGTTCAGCTGCCTGTAATCAATGCACATTCTCATTGTGCCATCTTTCTTATTTACAAACAACACCGGTGCACCCCAAGGTGACACACTCGGACGAATGAAACCCTTATCTAAGAGTTCCTGAAGCTGTTCTTTCAATTCTTTTAACTTCTGCTGGTGCCATGCGATAGGGAGGAACAGAAATGGGCTGAGTGCCCGGCACCAAGTCAATACCAAAATCGATATCTCGGTCAGACGGCATGCCTGGCAGGTCTGCTGGAAATACATCTGGAAACTCCCTCACAATGGGGACCGAATCAAGACTGGGTGTCTCAGAGCCTCAACATTTCTAATGAAGGCCAAATAAGACAAACAACCCTTGCCAATCATTCGTTGGGCCTTTATATAAGAAATTACCCTGTCGGACACGTAATCAGTCAAGCCACGCCACTCGATCCTCGGATTACCTGGAATAGCTAGTGTGACTGTCTTGGCATGACAGTCCAGAATCGCATGGTAAGGAGATAGCCAATCCATGCCTAGGATAACATCGAAATCTACCATGCCCGGTAGTAATAGATCAACTCGGGTCTCCAGACCCCCAATAGTAATAATACAGGATCGATATACCTGATCCACAACAACAGTATCCCCCACTGGGGTAGACACATGTACGGTCAAATCAAGAATACCACGGGTCATACCCAAATGATGTGCAAAGTAAGTAGAGACATAAGAATAGGTGGATCCGGGATCAAATAAGACGGAAGCATCCCTGTGGCAGACTGAGATAATACCCGAAATGACCGCATCCGAAGCACTAGCATCCTTCCTATCCGGAAGAGCATAAAAACGAGCCCGACCTCCACCGGTACGATCCTCGCCCCCGGGGCGACCTGCGGATACCCGGCCACCGATCCTAGCCGACCGTGTCGGCGCCGAAGAAACGACGAGTAGAAGACGAAGGCCGATCCCTCCGCCGAGACCGCTTACGAAGCCACCGAGGACACTCTCTCCCGATATGGCCCAAATCACCGCACTCAAAACAACGGCCCGAAGATGGGAGAAGGGGCTGCCGAGGACCCCTCGCTACCGATGAATCTCGTGCCGAGGAAACGAGAGCGCAGCTCGAGCCGGAAGACCACTCGGTGCGGTGCCGACTCGCCGGCGGCTCGCCGACCCCGATAACCCCGCCGGCCTTGACGACCACGATCGGATGAAACCCCACTGGACTCCGTACGTCCAGACTGATGAGACCCGAAAGAGCGACCTCTGCTATGCTGAAATTGGCCCCTAGACGGAGCACCACTGTAACTGCCAGCACCACGAGGCCTCTTAGCCTCTCTCTCCTCTCGCTCTCTGCGGCGATCTGTCTCAATGTGACGGGCAGCATCAACCACCTCCTCAAAGGTAACTGTCGAAACTCTCTCCCTGGTCATCAATATGCGGATGGGATAAATAAGACCATCAATAAATCTCCGAATCCTCTCCCTGTCTGTAGGAACCATCCACATGGCATGACGGGCCAACTGTGTGAATCTCATCTCGTACTAATTAACCGTCATCTCTCCCTGCTTCAACCACTCGAACTGACGTCGCAGCTCCTCTCTCCGAGACCGAGGCACGTACTTCTCCAAAAATACCATGGAGAACTGCTGCCAAGTGAGGGGCACTGCCCCAGCGGGCCTACGCCTCTCAAAATCCTCCCACCACTGAAATGCTGCACCTGTGAACCGAAAAGTGGTGAATGAAACACCGCTGGACTCTAGAATACCCGCGGTGCGAAGCATGCGCTGACATCTGTCAAGAAAACCCTGGGCATCCTCGCCCTCGGCACCACTGAATGTCGGAGGCTGTAGCCTCTCAAATCTCTCCAAACGACGCTGCTCATCGTCGGGCATAGCTGGAACCATATAAGCAGGAGCTGGTGCGACGGGCGCAACTGGCTGGACTGGCTCGGGTGTGTGAGCCATAGGGGACTGATTTCCTCCCCCTGCCTGTGAAGAAGATACTGCAGCAGTAGCTGCAACTACCTGTGCCAAGCTCGTGCACACCGATAAGATCTGAGCCAAGGTCTCCTGAAGACCTGGTATGACAATGGGCACTGTCGGTGCCTGAACCTGAGTTGCCGGAGCGTTTGCCGCTGGAATCTGGTCCTGAGTCTGGGCCACTGGTGCAGGAATCTGACCCTGAGTCTGGTCAGCTGGTGGGTCAGCCGCCCTGCCTCTACCACGACCACGGCCTCTGGGTGCCAATGGTGGTCGTCCGCCACGTCCGTTACCTCGTGTTCTCGCCATCTGCGAGAGAATAGAATATGGAAAGATTTAATTTCATGATAAGACAAATCGCATGATATGAATTCAAGAAAATGAGGTTTTTCCTAAAGTTTCTGTAGCCCTTCGAGGATAGATACGGACGTCTACGTACCGATCCGCGAAAGCCTACTAAATCGGCTCATGACTCGCGAGTCCTAATAACCTAGAGCTCGATACCAACTTGTCACGACCCAAATCCAGTCGTGATGGCGCCCAACAATCAAGCTAGGCCAGCCAAACAAACAATTTAATTATAACACAATACCAATCCCCAAATGGACAACCCAAGAAGAATATATGAGTTTAAGAACTCCAATAATAATAATATCGAACAAAAGTACTGACTTCCCAAAGATCCGAGTCACAAGTCTAGAGCCTCTAACAAAAACCCAACAGAAATAGAGAATACGATATATAAGTACTCAAGTCCGAATACAAAATATACAATAACAACCGGAATGAGAGGAGAAGCTAGGTTCTGCGAACGTAGGCGACTACCTCCAGCAACTCGATGTGACAATGTAAACGCCGGAGATGTCCGTCTACTGCTCCTGTGTACTGAATCTGCACACAAAGGTGCGAGGAGTAGGGGTGAGTACTAAGTACTCAGTGAGTAACAAATATATATATGTAGTTGCAAAGTAAGAAATCCACAAAATACCACAATATGAAGCTACACTACAGTCCGAATCTCCTACGAACTAGCAACAACAATACAATACAGCTACCACGAGTAATTCAACAAATACGGATGCAATGCAATGCACATAACCGCTACGGCGTGTAGCCCGATCCAATTTAATGTCGACGGCGCTCACTGGGGGTGTGTACAGACTCCGGAGGGGCTCCTACAGCCCAAGCGCAATACTGCTGCGGCGTGCGGCCCGATCCTCATATCAACCACTGCGGCGTGCAGCCCGATCCCATACTCAGTCCACAATAAGCAATTAAGTCACAAAACAATTCATTTTCCTTATTTCCACTTCTCAATTCATAATTTATGAAAAATACTTTAACTTTATTAATTTTGCAAAAGCCGGTGACTTAGCATTTCAAAAGTGTGATTTCAATTTCCAGGATTGAGATCGGTGATTTAAGCAATTATAGCTATCACATAAATATTGTCCTCTAAGGACGCTACAGATCGGCACAAGGCCCCAAACAAGGCTTACAACCCACAAATATAGCAATTACAGTGTATTTCCAACACTAACAACATATTATTCATTTCCGGGATGGACCAAGTCTCAATCCCCAATCACAATCAATCCCGCACCTGCCACGGTGTGCGAGCCACGCCCTATTAGCGTCACAATGTGCTAAGCCGGGGTTTCGAACCCTCAAGCTACAATATACACAAACTACTCACCTCTAGCCGGTCGTAGACTCGTCCGCGATGCCTTTTCCTTTGAATTTCGTTGCCTCGTGTGTAGAATCTAGTCAAATAACAATAATTATATCAAATACGGGTCAAAGAATCATAACCCACTTCAATTTATATGAAATTCGCATAATTACACTAAGTTGGTAAAACCCGACCCCGGGCCCCACTGCTCGAAAAATTCCGAAATTAGTACCAACACGATCCTTATCTCGCCACGAGTCCGTGCATATAAAATTTATCAAAATCGGAGTTCAAATGGCCTCCCAAATCCAAAAATCCCGTTTTCAATATTTAGGCCACATTTCTTCAAGATTTCAACCCAATTTCATGAAGATTGATGTTAATACTACCATAAAATGATGTTTTTGAGTCAAGAATCTTACCTCCGACGAATACCCGATGACTTCTCGGTGATTTCCTCGAGTTTTCTTCTCTCTAGGGCTCAAATGTGTGTTTTGGATTAATGAACCCGTAACTCTCTGTTTCTGGATTAAATTCACTGCCAGAACTTTTTCTTCTACGCGATCGCGACACACTTCACGTGATCGCGATGTTCAAAAACTCGGCCTCACGCGATCGCGACTTCCCTCACGCGATCGCGATGTACAATCTCCCGGCTTCACGCGATCGCGTCCCTATTCTTGCGATCGCGTAGCACATTTTTCCCTTGGACCCATTTCTCTTCTACGCGATCGCGTAGATGATCCTGCGATCGCGATGTGCACCCGTTTAATTCTATGCGATCGCGACTTGTTACCCTGCGATCGCGATGCCCTAGCCCCCAGCTCTACGCGATCGCATCCCCCTCCCCGCGATCGCGGAGAGCAAAAGCCTGCTGCGTTTATGACAGCAACCAGCTTTCTCTTTTCTTCCAAAAATGGTCCGTTTGGACCCCCGGATTCATCCCGAGACCCCCGGGACCCCAACGAAAACCACCAACATATTCCAAAACATGATACGAACTTGTTCCAATCATAAAAACACCATACTAAACATCAAAATCTCCATTTACTCACGGATTCAAGCCTAAGTTTCTTCAAAACTTCCAAAACTAACATTCAATCCAAAACCCGATCAAACGATGTCCGAATGACCTGAAAATTTGCGGACACATCCAAAATCACATAACGAAGCTACAGAAATTGTCGGAATTCCATTCCGACCCCCGGATCAAAATATCACCTACCATCCGGTTTTCGCCAAAATTCAACATTCGCCAATTCAAGCTTAAAACTACTCCGGACCTCCGAATTCAATTCCGATTGTTCTCCTAAGTCATAAATGATCCCCCGGAACTAGTCGAATCATCAGAATCCGGTTCCGAGCATTCTAACTCAATAGTCAACTCTTGGTTGACTTTTCATATTCAAGCTTTCTTCAAACATGCTGTTTGTTTCATTTTCAATCCAAATCACTCCTAACTCACCCGATATACTCTAATACTGTTTTAAAAGCATAATATATGTAATTGCAAGGTAACGGGGTGGTAATTCTCGTAACGACGGGCCGGGTCGTTACACAATCCTAAGTTCTTCTAAACTTCCGAAACACGCATTCGATCAAACACCCAACCAAAATACCTCCGATCACCTAAAATTTTACACACACATCCCAAATTGCCTAACGAACCTACAACAACTCTCAGAATTCCGTTCTGATCCTCGGATCAAAATCCCAGCCATCAACCGGAATTCGCCAAAATACTAACTTAGCCAATTCAAGCCTAAATCTATACCGAACCTCCAAATTCACTTATGATCATACTTCTAAGCCACAAATCATCCCCCGAAGCTAACCAAATCATCGGAATTTACATCTGAGCCTTCTAACTCATAAGTCAATATCTGGTTGACTTTTTTAAACCAAACCTTCCTTAAAAAGACTAAGTGTCTCGTTTCCTTCTAAATTCGACCCAATTCAACTCGTTCACCCAAGACACTGATAATGAAGCATAAAGAAGCAGCAAAATGGGAGAAATAGAGAAGTAACCCATGAGACGACGGATCGGGTCGTCACATCCTTCCTAGCTTAAACAAATGCCCGTCCTCGAATGTACCTAGAATTGTTCTAGAAGTCAACCAATAGCTGAATAGCTTTACCATGCATATACCTGGGGGTGATCCAGGTCATCCTATCTCGTATAGGTACGATAATACATTTTAACTAAAATCACACAATCCAGTCTAGCCCATAAATCATAGAACCATATTTCACTTTCTGAAATCATACAAAAGATCAGAACCTCACATATTTATTCAGAATGAGCCCGAACCAGCTGTAATAACCCATACTTGCAACATCAGGTGCAATTATATGATATACCACATAACTCAAACACTCGAAACGATAACGTTCATTCATAGCAACTGCACACAACACCCAAATACCGGTAGAAAACCTCTTATCAACTAAGGTCTTATTCCACACTTCTATATACGTCTAATGATAAATGAAACATGCAATAAACCGTAACCATCTCTCAGGTCAACCATTCATGAAGTCACTTCCCTTTTCGCTAATACCACAGCACATTTCCGAGCTGAAACTCGATATTATCCTTCAACAAGCGGAAATCAAATCTGTTCTTATTCATGAATGACCCCAACGATCACCTCGAATCCAACACACCTATATGGTGACATAACACATTAATACAGGTCTAAGCCACAACTTGCTTAATTCGCGCACCAATAAGAACAGTCTAAATATACTCAAATCATGAAAATCCCCCCAAACAAAAGAGTTGTATCTCAAACTCATCAGTACCATCACAACACAATCTTGAGACCCCGTCTCACATCATAGAAATAAAACATATGAATCTATCCCGAAAGGTCACATCTCCACGTAGCCTCGCTACAATGCGCGATCCTATCCAAACATTGCTACACATGAAACACCTCATGTCACTATGATCAAAATCGACGGCCATGCACAATTGGAGGTCTGAAGCCAAAGCAAATCATTACACCCACGGTGAAATAAGTAACATAGCCATGCAACCCGATAAGACATAACCGATATGTTGTTCACTAAGCAATGCTCAATTACTCTTCCCGCTTGAATTCTACTAATAGACCCCAATTGAACCGCACCATATGTGCATATAGCCAACAAATCATAACATCTTACAAAATAGAAGGGTATCTCATAGATCTCCACGGATCTCTGATAATCTCAACAACGATCGGATCAATACCTCCCTCAACAACTCCATTCAGAGCCAACCAAGCCGACTCAAGATAGAATATTCACCTATATTGGCCTGCCAACAAACTCCTTATCAAGGAAACCTGAAGTAGCTCCTTCCACATTTATAACTTTGATGGTGCCATACGATACGATGCAAGGCACCAAATCAATACCGAAATCAACAACCTTGACCTGCGACATGCCCAGTCGCAAGAAACACATCCGAGAAGTTCCTCACCACCGGAGCTGAATAAATATGAGGGGCATTAGCACTGACACTCATCATTAGAGCCCAAAATAAGAAAGACAATTCCTTCCCAGTCGTCCACTAGGTCTTTGAAATATAGGACTCTCCCCGATAGGACATAATCTGACGAACATCTCCACTCAATCCGTGGTATTTTCCAGAATAGCCAACAACGTCATCTTATCGCAATAGCCCAGAATAACACAACACGGAAACAACCAGCTTGAATCCCAATATCACTTCCAAGATCTAATATCCCAAGCAATAAAAGGCTTTCTCGGGTATCCAAACCTCGATACACTCTAAAAGTGCTGATGAACACAATCTAGGACCACAACATAGCCTGGATATAAGAACTTCCAGTCTCCAATTCCATGTAGCACACAAATCACCATACCTGATCCCAAATTCCGCCGTCTAAATGCATATCACACATCAAGTACCTAGTCATTCCATGAAAGATATTCTAAAATTCTCATGTGCTATACAAGCAACTCGAATATCACTAGTTGATCCAAAAAGAATGTCGTAATACTACCAAAGTATCATCAGTTTAATCACATTACCTTTTTCTGAGACATATACTCTCGTCAAATCATTTCAAGTTAGCAGTATCATTTCCTTGATTATCTGAGGCTACCCGTTGGCCAAGAGTTTTATGAATTTCCTTTCAGAACTGAACTATAACCTAACACACGCCTGTCTCGGTCCTCCATAACATACCACATATACCATACTATCCAAGGATAACATGAAAATTTTTATCTCCCTTCCAAGATACAAACATCTACGCATTCAACTAGTCAAGAACTTATTGATCCCATCTAGAAGAATATCATTATACATCCCATACTTCTCACATTCGTAGAAAATGAATTTTCCAACCACAGTAGAAATCGACAAGAGCTCTCCCAATTCTATTTGCACAAATCAAACTGCCAGGACTGAATTCTTCTATCTAAACTAAGCTAATCAAGCCACCAAAACCCAAGAGCATTACTGCAAAATACCTATTAGAACACATTACCTCGAACACATACAAAGAATTAATCATATCTGTACCATACCGATTCGGTCTACTATCAAGCTACTCCATCAATCTAAATTTCCTTCTGATTCATTTTTCAACTTGATATGTCTCTTAATGTAGCACTACAATTTCCTCAATCCTAGGTTCACTACGCTAGACGCCAGCATAAAATCACACAGGCTAAGACCTATACATCACTGAATACTTTCTTAAACTTTCCCCGAAACACCACATTCCATAATTTTACTCTGAGGAACTTCCTACGAATCTAAATCCATTGCGTTTACCCTTCCTGGTACCGATACATAGAATCTCATAATAAATATAGGGATACCATAAGTCTTGACCTCTTCTAATGAAAACTCAGTCTCTAACCACACCTACAACTTTAAAATAGCCGATTGTTTCCTATAGAATCTTGAACACATTAGAACCATTCCCGAAAGTCATTCACTCTTATTCAAACTACAATATACCTTACATAACAAAAAGAACCACCCATGCCTTATTAGCACTCTAACACCGCAGGACATGACCTCATCCCAATGCAAACAAACATCTTCCTGCTCCATGCACCGAGCATTCTTTACCAACAACAACTTAAGAAATCATGTTACATCTACGAAGCATCATATAACATTTGTCAAAATTTTCCTTCACTCGCACAATCCTTGGATCAATTTCCGCAACCAGAACTGATTCGCCAGCATGCCTCAAACTGGAACCAACATAGCACATAACCAAGCAATCAGCTAATCGATAGCAAACTCCCCAACTTGGCGCGAAGCCATAGATCAAAACACACAATAACTCATAACGCATATACTCCATTGCTACCATAATACCATAGTGAGATTAAACTAGGTCCTTTATAAGCTTGTGGAAACACAATTCATCTAGAATTTTTAACTCTTCTGCAAATCTCGCATTCACTCATACAACAGTTAAGCCCACTCTCTAGGTGATCCAATTTATTTTTCAACATATTTATTCACTTGTAAATGAGATCCTCTAATAGATAACGTAAGGATCACACAACTTTAGAGCACTCTGCAGGAAATGACCCACATGCTTTGCCTCCAACTAACACTTCTGTATACCTTTCACCACCGCAACATGAAATTTACTTCACTCCCAACTAGGAGACATGAAAAGATTCTTCACACACCCATAACTCGGGCTATACCTCGAATCAAGATGGAATTCTAGCACCTAATAGTTCTTATATCCTTCAACAGGACTTTCTCGTCACTCCTACATAAAATAGATACATCTCATAGTACTAACATGCTCATCACATAGCCACAACCGCACTTTCATTAACAGGGACACTACCGAACGTATAAATTCAAAAACACTTGCTCACATAATCTGCACCTCGGTGCTCAAGCCATAGGCGAAGATCTGGCCTCAAGTCCTCCAGACTGGCCCAATATTGTCACGACCCCAAACTTGGTCGTGATGGCGCCCAACACACTGCTAGGCTAGCCTGACCAATCAACAGAACTCGCGGAGCTATGAGCTCACTTTAACCATTTTAGGCATAAACAAAGATAGAACAACAGTAGTGAAATAACCAAGTACGGGGATCACGTCCCAAAACAGTAACAACTCCCCAAGGACCAGGGGTCAAGAGTCAAGAGCCTCTTAAGAGTATACAAGTGCAATAGTGTCTACATCAGTACTCAGTGCGGAAATAGAGAACAACATAAATAAAAGTAAGCTAGAAGGGGAGTCAGGTCCTGTGGATGCGGTAACTACCTTGACTTCCCCGAAAGTATCTCCAAGCAGCTACTAGTCAGGTCTAGTGTGACGTACCTGGATCTACACACAAGGTGCAGGGAGTAAAGTGAGTACTTCTAGACTCAGTGGTAATGAACAGGGGTAAGACATCGTAGATAAGAAATCACAATATAGCACTATGTAAAGCTGTAATCAAATACCCTGCAATAGTATCAATATCAACAGTATCTGTACCAGCAATACCAGCAAAACAATATAACAACTATAAGATGTAGCTAAATGCAATGCAATGCATGAAATGACCGCTACGGCGCGTAGCCCGATCCAATTTGGGTACCCGTGCTCACTGTGGGGGTTAAGACTCCGGAGGGGCTCCTACAGCCCAAGCACAATATCATGAATACACTGCGGCGCGCAGTCCGATCCACTACCAGTCAGCTAATATGCAAATGCAGCCTCACAAGCTCAAAAGTAGTTTTTGAAAACTCTTTTTATCATTTTTCAGTAGAAAACAGTATATCAGTAGTTCCAGAGTTTGGAAAACTATAATGACAGAAATAGCTCAGGACTGGTAGTAAAATAGCATGTCAATATCACAAAAACAATGATAAGGATCCTCGCAGGATCCCACACAGCCCAATAATGTACACAACCATCCGAGAAGGAGGTTCACCGGCTCAAGAATAGCCAATAACACAGTATAATATCAACAGGTCGGACTGAGCCATAGTCCCCAATCACAATCGACCCCGCACTCACAGAAGAGTACGTGTCTCGCCGCTATACAGCGTCACAAAGTGGTATACCGGGGTTACGAACCCGCTGGTCATCACCCACACCCATTACTCACATCGACTCGGCTCGACGACTAATCCGCAATGCCCTTGCCACGACAATCAACCTCCAAAGGCATAGTATCTGATCAAATGTAGTAGAAATACATCAAAATAGGCCAATGGGATGTTACTCAGTCAAAGAAATTCAAATTACACCAAAAACTACAAAGTTTCCAAAACCCGAATTTTGGTACGCTTCTCGAAAAATTACGAAAGTCACATATTCGGAATCCTCGTCTCAACACGAGTCCATCAATATAAAATTTACCAAAATCGAACTCCATTTGCCCATTCAAATCATTAATTTTCCATAATCTAGGCCTAGGGCTAAAATCCCCCATTAATCTCCCATTGACAGTGAAATACTCGAAGATTCCATGATAAAATAACGTAATTAGGCCATAAAACTTACCTTCGATGAATACCCGATGAATTCCCAGCAATTTCCCGTGAGTTTCTCTCTCTAAGTCTCAACAATGGTGTTTTTATGAATGAAACCCGCGACTGAACTATTCTGGAATTTAATTCACTGCCAGATAATTTAACCCTACGCGTTCGCGTTACTACTCACACGTTCGCGATGAACAAACGCAGCAGCCCTCAATTTCCTCTATGCGAACGCGGCGCCTCACACGCGTTCGCGATGAATTACATTTCAACCGGCCAATTTTTTTTCTACGCGAACGCGTACCATGAGACGCTAACGCGATGCTTCACTTTTCCTTCCTACGCGAACGCGACA
The DNA here is from genome assembly GCA_032618575.1 of Nicotiana noctiflora. Taxonomy (NCBI): domain Eukaryota; kingdom Viridiplantae; phylum Streptophyta; class Magnoliopsida; order Solanales; family Solanaceae; genus Nicotiana; species Nicotiana noctiflora. Next base: position 33,908 of record JASVEL010003103.1, read on the forward strand.
CCTTCGACCGCGAACACGATGACCAAACCTGCCTTGCCTACGCGAACGCGGCCAGAGCCACGCGAACGCGAAGGCTTAGGATTTCCTGCACAGAATCTGCAATTTCTGCAGATTTTTCTAAGTTCCAAATGCCCAGAAGAAGGTTCGAATTCACCCCGAGGCCCCCGGGACCCCAACGAAAACCACCAACATACTCCACAACACGATACAATCTTTCTCCAATCCTAAAAACACTCCCTTAAACACGGAAAACATCGAATCCAAGCGAATTCAAGCCTAAGATTCAACTCAAACTTCCGAAACTAACATTCAATCAAAAAACCCGACAAACGACGTCCGAATGACCTGAAAATTTGCAGAATTATCCAAAATCACATAACGAAGCTACAAGAATTGTCAGAATTCTATTCCGATTCCCGGATCAAAATCTCACCTACCGTTCGGATATCGCCAAAATTCAACCTTAGCCAATTCAAGCCTATTTCTACACCGGACCTTCAAATTCAATTTTGATCGCTCCCCTAAATCATAAATCACCTCCCGAAACTAACCAAATCAACAGAATCTGATTCTGAGCCATCTAACTAAATAGTTAACTCCAGGTTGACTTTCCATATTCAAGCTTCCTTTCAAAAGGCTATTTGCCTCATTTTCAACCAGAATCACTCCTAACTCACCCGATAGACTCTACACCGATATAAAAGCATGAAACATATAAATGCAAGGTAACGGGGTGGTAATTCCCGTGATGACGGACCGGGTCATCACATTTTCCCCCACTTAAGCAAACGCTCGTCCTTGAGCGGGTCAAGAAACATACCTGAAGACTCAAATAAGTGAGGATATCTACTCCACATCTCCCGCTCGATCTCCCAAGTGGCCTCCTCCATGGGTCGACCTCTCCACTGAACCTTAATTGATGAAATGTACTTGGATCTCAATCTCCTCACCCGACGACCCAATATAGCTATAGGCTCCACATCGTAGGTCAAGTCATCATCAAGCTGAATAGTGCTAAAGTCCAACACATGCGATGGGTCACCAACATATTTTCGGAGCATGGATACGTGAAACACTGGATGAACTCCCGATAGACTGGGTGGCAAAGCAAGCATATACGCCACCTCTCCAATCCTCCCGAGGATCTCAAAAGGGCCAATAAATCTCGAACTCAGCTTTCCTTTCTTCCCAAATCTTATGGCGCCTTTCATCAGCGAAACCTTCAGTAAGACTTTCTCACCCAAAGAATAAGACACATCCCGAACCTTCCGATCCATAGAACTCTTCTGGCGCGACTGTGCCGTGCGAAGTCTCTCCTGAATAACCTTCACCATATCCAAAGCATCCTGGACTAACTCTGTCCCCAATAACTTTGCCTCACTGGGCTCAAACCAACCAACTGGAGATCTACACCGTCTCCCATATAAAGCCTCATACGACGCCATCTGAATACTGGACTGGTAGCTGTTATTATAGGCAAACTCTGCTAGAGGCAAATAATCAGCCCATGAACCATCGAAGTCAATGACATAAGCTCTCAACATATCCTCCAAGATCTAAATAATACGCTCGGACTGTCCGTCTGTCTGAGGATGGAATGCAGTACTCAACTCAACCTGAGAGCCCAACTCACGCTGAAATGTCCTCCAGAACTGTGAAGTAAACTGAGTACCTCTGTTTGATATGATAGAAACAGGGACTCCATGCAATCTAATGATCTCCCGAATGAATATCTCAGCTAACCGCTCCGAGGAGTACGTAGTACACACAGGAATGAAATGAGCTGACTTGGTCAGCCTATCCACAATCACCCAAACAGAATCAAACTTCCTCACTGTCCGAGGGAGTCCAGTAACAAAGTCCATAGTGATCCTTTCCCACTTCCACTCGGGAATATCAATACGCTGAAACACGCCACCGGGCCTCTGATGCTCGTACTTAACCTGCTGACAGTCGAGGCACCGTGCTACATGTCTAACAATGTCCATCTTCATCTTTCTCCACCAATAATGTTGTTTCAAGTCTTGGTACATCTTCGCGGCTCTTGGATGGATAGAATACCGCGAGCCATGAGCCTCCTCCAGAATCAACTCACGAAGGCCATCAACATTGGGCACACTCATCCGGCCCTACATCCTCAATACACCATCACTATCAATAGTGACATCTCTAGCATCATCATGCTGAACTCTGTCCTTAAGGACAACCAAGTGTGGATAATCATATTGGTGCTCACGAATACGATCATATAGAGAAGACCGAGATACAACACAAGCCAACACCCCGCTGGGCTCTGAAATGTCTAACCTCACTAGCCGATTGGCTAGCACGTGAACATCATAAGCAAATGATCTCTCCTCAGCTGGAATATATGCCAAGCTGCCCATACTGACCGCCTTCCAGCTCAAAGCATCGGCCACCACATTGGCCTTCCCCAGATGATATATAGTAATGTCATAATCCTTGAGAAACTTAAGCCATCTCCGCTGTCTCAAATTAAGATCCCTCTATTTGAACAAATGCTGGAGACTACGATGATCGGTATACACCTCACAGGACACGCCGTACAAATAGTGCCTCCAAATCTTCAAGGTATGAACTATGGCAGCTAACTCCAAATCATCAACAGGGTAGTTCTTCTCATGAGGCTTCAACTGCCGAGAAGCATAAGCAATCACTCTACCATCCTGCATCAATACACAACCTATCCCCACTCTCGAAGCATCACAATATACAATATATGAACCTGAAGCTGATGGCAACACTAACACTGGAGCTGTGGTCAAAGCTATCTTGAGCTTCTGAAAGCTCTCCTCGCACTCATCTGACCACACGAATGGTGCATCCTTCTGAGTTAACTTAGTTAAAGAAGAAGCAATGGATGAAAATCCCTGAACAAACCGGTGATAATATCTCGCCAAGCCAAGAAAGCTCCTAATCTCTGTAGTTGAGGACGGTCTAGGCCAACTCTGCACTGCCTCTATCTTCTTCGGATCAACCTGAATACCATCACGAGACACTACATGACCCAAAAATGCTACTGACTCGAGCCAAAACTCGCACTTGGAGAATTTAGCATACAGCTTCTCCTCCCTCAAACTTTGCAACACAATTCTCAAATGTTGAGCATGCTCCTCCTGACTACGGGAGTAGACTAGAATGTCATCAATGAACACGATCACAAATGAATCCAAATACTGCATGAACACGCTGTTCATCAGGTGCATGAACGCTGCTAGGGCGTTGGTTAGCCCAAAAGACATCACAAGGAACTCATAGTGGCCATATCTAGTCCTGAATGCAGTCTTCATAGTATCAGAGTCCCTGATCTTTAGCTGATGATAGCCTGAACAAAGATCAATCTTAGAAAACACTCTCTCACCCTGTAACTGATCAAATAAATCATCAATGCGCGGTGGAGGGTACTTGTTCTTCACTGTTACCTTGTTCAATTGTCTATAATCAATACACATCCGCATGGAACCATCTTTCTTCTTAACAAATAACACCGGTGTACCCCACGGGGACACACTAGGGCGAATGAATCCCTTATCCAAAAGCTCTTGAAGCTGTTCTTTCAATTCCTTCAACTCAGCTGGTGCCATCCGATAAGGAGGAATAGAAATTGGCTGAGTGCCAAGCACCAAGTCAATGCCAAAATCAATGTCCCTATCCGGCGGCATACCCAGCAGGTCTGAGGGGTATACATCTGGAAAGTCCCTCACAACAGGTACATAATCGATGCTAGGAGACTCAACTCCCATATCCCTCACAAATGCTAAATACGACAAACACCCCTTTTCAACCATTCTCTGAGCCTTTAAGAACGAAATAACACGGCTAGGGACAAAATCAGTCGAACCTCGCCACTCAATCTAAGGAATACCAGGAATAGCCAACGTAACTGTCTTAGCATGACAGTCCAATATAGCATGGTACGAAGACAACCAGTCCATACCCAATATCACATCAAAGTCCACCATCCCTAACAATAACAGATCCGCCTGGGTCTCCAGACCACCAATAGAAATAACACGGGATCTATAGACATGATCCACAACAATCGTATCACCCACGGGGGTGGATACATGAACAGGAAAATCAAGACTACCACGGGTCACACCCAAATGATGTGCAAAATAAGAAGACACGTACGAATATGTGGACCCTGGATCAAATAGAACAGAGGCATCTCTGTGACAGACAGAAATGATACCTGTAATCACTGCATCGGAGGCAACTGTATCACGCCTGTCACGAAGTGCATAGAAACGTGCCTGGCCTCCACCAGATCTCTCCTCGCCCCTGGGCCGACCACGAAAAGACTGACCTCCACCTCTTCTAGCCTGAGATGGTGCTGAAGAGGAGGGCTGATCCCCCTGTGAGCCCTATCCCTACGAAGTCGAGGGCACTGCCTCCTCATGTGGCCAAACTCACCACACTCAAAACAGCTGCCTGGTGCTGGAGAAGGGGACTGAAGGGAACCCCTCGCCGCAGATGAACCCTGGGCTAAAGAAGTAGTAGGTGCTGCACACTGGGCTGGGATGGCACTAAGTGAAGACTGGCCCTACTGGAATCCCTATCGACCACGAGTAGAAGAAGCCCCGCTCTGCTCAGGGCGGCCTGAATGAGAAGGTCTAGATGAGCGACCTCCGCCCTGCTGAAAATGCCCTCTAGATGGACCACCGCTGAAGCTACCAGAACTATGAGGCCTCTTGGCCTCCCTCTCCTCCCGCTCCCGGTGACGATCCGCCTCAATGGAGCATGCCATATCCACAACCTACTGAAAAGATGATGATAGAACTCTCTCTGGTCATAAAAATGCGAATGGAGTAGTTGAGGCCATCAATGAACCTCCTAATCCTCTCCCGATCAGTCGGGATCATCCATGTGGCATGCCTATCCAACTGTGTATATCTCAGCTCATACTAGGTCATTGACATGTCGCCCTGTACCAACCACTCAACCTGGCGATGAAGCTCCTCCCGAGATGACTGAGGTACATACTTCTCTAGGAAGAGAGTAGAAAACTGCTGCCAGGTAAGAGGTGCTGCTCCCGCAGGCCTACGCCTCTCAAACTCCTCCCACCAATCGAACGCTGGACCAGTAAACTGAAAAGTAGTGAATGAAACCCCGCTGGACTCAAGAATACCAGCTGTACGTAGCATCCTCTGGCACTTATCTAAGAAACCCTGGGCATCCTCACCCTCAGTACCACTGAAATAAGGTGGCTGGAGTCTACCAAATCTCTCTAGGCGATGCTGCTCGTCGTCTGGCATAACCTATACCATATGCTCTGGAGCTGGAGCTGGTGCAGCTGGAGGAATAACCGGTGCAACCACCTGAGCGGGTACCGCCTCTGGCTTCTGAAGTCCCTGAACAACCGGCTCGGGTGTGCGAGCTGCAGGGTCTGCTGACCACCCCCTGTCAGAGATGTCGCTGCAGCAGCAGTAGCTGAGACTACCTGAGCCAAACCGGAACACACCGATAATATCTGAGCAAGAGTCTCCTGAAGACCAGGAATAGCAATAGATACAGTCTGGCCCTGAGCTGCGGCTGCTGGAGCATCAGCCACTGGGGCTACCCCTGAATAGGTACAACGAGCGGGTCAACGGGCACTGCCTCAGCTGCCCTACCTCTACCTCTACCACGACCGCGCCTACAGCCTCTAGCAGGTGGCAATGGAGGTGGTCCACCTCCTTCTGAAGCTCGAGATCTCACCATCTGCGAGAGAATAGAATACAAAAGTTCATTTCTCGGAACAACAAGATCGCACGACAAAGTTCAAGAAATGTAAAGTGTTTCCTAAAGGTTCGCAGCCTCCCGAGGATATGTATAGGCGTCCCCGTACCGATCCATAAGACTCTACCAACCGGCTCAAGACTCATGAGGCCTAGTAACCTAGGCTCTGATACCAACTTGTCACGACCCCAAACCCGGTCGTGATGACGCCCAGCACACTGCTAAGCTAGCACGACAAATCAACAGAACTCGCGGAGCTATGAGCTCACTTTAACCATTTTAGGCATAAACAGAGAAAGAACAACATTAGTGAAATAACCAAGTACGGGGATCACGTCCCAAAACAGTAACAACTCCCCAAGGACCAGGGGTCAAGAGTCAAGAGCCTCTAAAGAATACACAAGTGCAACAGTGTCTACATCAGTACTCAGTGCGGAAATAGAGAACAACATAAATAAAAGTAAGCTGGAAGGGGAGTCAGGTCCTGCGGACGCGGCAGCTACCTTGACTTTATCGAAAGTATCTCTGAGCAGCTACTGGTCAGGTCTGCTGTGACGTACCTAGATCTGCACACAAGGTGCAGGGAGTAAAGTGAGTACTTCCAGACTCAGTGGTAATGAACAGGGGTAAGACAGCGTAGATAAAAAATCACAATATAGCACTATGTAAAGCTGTAATCAAATACCCTGCAATAGTATCAATATCAACAGTATCTGTACCAGCAATACCAGCAAAACAATATAACAACTATAAGATGTAGCTAAATGCAATGCAATGCATGAAATGACCGCTACGGCGCATAGCCCGATCCAATTTGGGTACCCGTGCTCACTGTGGGGGTTAAGACTCCGGAGGGGCTCCTACAGCCCAAGCACAATATCATGAATACGCTGCGGCGCGTAGCCCGATCCACTACCAGTCAGCTAATATGCAAATGCAGCCTCACAGGCTCAAAAGTAGTTTTTGAAAACTCTTTTTATCGTTTTTCAGTAGAAAATAGTATATCAGTAGTTCCAAAGTTTGGAAAACTATAATGATAGAAATAGCTCAGGACTGGTTGTAAAATAGCATGTCAATATCACAGAAACAATGATAACGATCCTCGTAGGATCCCAATAACTGGCTCACAGCCCAATAATGTACACAACCATCCGAGAAAGAAGTTAACCGGCTCAAGAATAGCCAATAACACAGTATACTATCAACAGGTCGGACTAAGCCATAGCCCCAATCACAATCGACCCCGCACTCATAGGAGAGTACGTGTCTCACCGCTATACAGCGTCACAAAGTGGTATACCGGGGTTTTGAACCTGCTGGTCATCACCCACACCCATCACTCACCTTGACTCGGCTCGAAGACTAATCCGCGATGCCCTTGCCACGAGAATCAACCTCCACGGGCGTAGAATCTGATCAAATGTAGTAGAAATACATCAAAATAGGCAAATGGGATGGTACTCAGTCAAAGAAATTCAAATTACACAAAAACTACAAAGTTGCCAAAACTCGACTTTCGGTACGCTTCTCGAAAAATTACGAAAGTCACATATTCTGAATCCTCGTCTCAACACGAGTCCATGCATATAGAATTTACCAAAATCGGACTCCATTTGCCCATTCAAATCATTGATTTTCCATAATCTAGGCCTAGGGCTAAAATCCCCCATTAATCTCCCATTAACAGTGAAATACTCGAAGATTCCATGATAAAATAACGTAATTAGGCCATAAGACTTACCTCCGATGAATACCCGATGAATTCCCAGCAATTTTGCCGTGAGTTTCTCTCTAAGACTCAACAATGGTGTTTTTATAAATGAAACCCGCGACTGAACTGTTCTGGAATTTAATTCTCTGCCAGACAATTTAACCCAACGCGTTCGTGTTACTACTCACGCGTTCACGATGAAAAAATGCAGCAGCTCTCATTTTCCTCTACGCGAACGCGACGCCTCTCACGCGTTTGTGTGGAATAACATTTCAACCGGCCAATTTTTCTTCTACGCGAACGCGTACCATGAGACGCGAACGCGATGCTTCACTTTTCCTTCCTACGTGAACGCGACACCTTCGACCGCGAACACGATGACCAAACCTGCCTTGCCTACGCAAATGCGGCCAGAGCCACGCGAACGCGAAGGCTTAGGATTTCCTGCACAGAATCTGCAATTTCTGCAGATTTTTCTAAATTCCAAATGCCCGGAAAAAGGTTCGAATTCACCCCGAGGCCCCCGGGAGACCAACGAAAACAACCAACATACTCCATAACACGATAAAAACTTGTTCCAATCCTAAAAACACGCCCTTAAACACGGAAAACATCGAATCCAAGCGAATTCAAGCCTAAGATTCAACTCAAACTTCCGAAACTAACATTCAATCAAAAACCCGACCAAACGATGTCCGAATGACATGAAAATTTGCAGACATATCCAAAATCACATAACGAAGCTACAGAAATTTTCAGAATGCCATTCCAACTCCCGGATCAAAATCTCACCTACCGTTCAGATATCGCCAAAATTCAACCTTAGCCAATTCAAGCCTATTTCTATATCGGACCTCCAAATTCAATTCCGATCGCTCCCCTAAGTCACAAATCACCTCCCGGAACTAATCAAATCATCAGAATCTGATTCCGAGCCATCTAACTAAATAGTCAACTCCAGGTTGACTTTCCATATTCAAACTTCCTTTCAAAAGGCCATTTGCCTCATTTTCAACCAGAATCACTCCTAACTCACCCGATAGACTCTAACACCGATATAAAAGCATGAAACATATAAATGCAAGGTAACGAGGTTGTAATTCCTAAGACGACGGGCCGGGTCGTCACAAATATAAACTCACAGAGATTACATCTCGCCCCTCGTTCGTGGAATCACAAGCCATCAAGTCACACCTAATTCTGAGCGCTCATGGGCGTATACTAACGCGTGGAAGGAATTTCAAGAGTTACATTTCAAGCTAAATCAAGGATGCACGATAAGAATTCCAAGAATGTGAAGTTTTCCTAAAGGTTCTGCAGCCTCTCGAGGATAAATACAGACATCTCCGTACCGATCCGCGAGACTCTATTAAATTGGCTCATGACTCGCGAGACCAAGTAACCTAGGCTCTGATAACAACTTGTCACGACCCCAACCCCGATCGTGATAGTACCCAACACATTGCTAGGCAAGCCCGACCATTTCAACACCCTTAACCAATTAACCACAGTTCATAATTTAAGTAACACAAATAATTTACTAAGTCTTAATAATGAAAATCTGAAATCGAGAAAAATATGCAGAATCTCAAATAAAAACACTACTACATAGCCCGAATGATCCGATGTCACAAGTCTGAGCCTCTAATATACAAGCGTCAACCTACTACATAATGTTATGAAGAAATGCGCAATAAAATAAATAGGATAGATGGGAAGATCGGGACTGCGGATGTCATGCAACTACCTTGATACTCTCAGATATGATGCTCGCCAGAGAAAGCCTCACTCAGCCACTGTGAGCACATGATTGTTGACCTATATGAGAATTACTCCCAAAAATATAAAATAAAATAATTTTGTGTTATTATCAATTTTTGTGGATTTTGTGTTTATCGATTGCAGTTGTATGTGCATGTATATTTGTTTAAGTCGATGAAAATACATGTTGCATGCTTATTTAGGATTTAATTGTGCATTTTGAAATTAATTAAACCATTGTTTGGTTTTAAAAGAAAGAAAACCACAAAAATATGTATTTGGTCTATTTTCATCAATAAGTGTACAATTGTGTGATTTTTGTTTCTAATTGGTGTCAAATCTTGTACATTAATTATTTTTAAGGGTTAGTTAATATTTCAAAGTTAATTTTTGATTTTACAATATATTGTAGAATTTTTGTTAATTAGGAATTAAAAGAAGAAAAAAAAAGAGCGAAAAAATGAAGAAAAACTCGGAACTGGGCCACTTTGTTGGACCAAACCAGGCCCAAACAATGCATTTATCCGGTCCAAAGCACATGGTCTCTCAGACGGTCCAAACGGTGTTGTATAGGTATCTCAGATCTGAGCCATCCGTTCCTTTTGATCAAAAGGTCACGAGCCTCAGTTCAACCCGATCCATTTCGACTCGGGTCAACCCATTCTCACGACTTAACTAAACGATGATGTCTCTCTTAAGTGAGAGATCCAGGCCGTTAATATTGCTTGATCGAATGGCCAAGATCAATCCCCCCTCCACTATATAAACCTAATACCTACCCAGCCCGCCACCAAACCAATCCCACTGTTCATGGTCTCTAACTCAGAGACGGAACCAAACATCCCTCACTGAAACCCTAGCTGCCACTAGGTCCCCTTGCCTGAAACCCGGCGGCAATAATGCCGCCTGCCACCATCTTAACACCCCTAAGCCACTCAACCACCCTAAACACGATTCCACCACTCATTTGGCTCAAATCTTCCCCCGTCTTCTCGAATATTCATTTGAAGATTCGAGCCAAATGGAAACCCATTCCAACCAGTCCCAAACTCACACCAGATACCTACCTGACCTCCCTCGTTCCCAAATCACCCTTAATTTCCTTTGAATCAAGTCGAGATTGGTTGAATCTTAAATCTACTGAAGAACCCTAGAGGGAACAAAAACTGAACATGTTCGGGTGTAAGGAAAATTTGAGGTTTTAATCGATTTTAGTCAAGTGTTCTCAGTCAAGAACACTTGATTGAAGTCCATTTTTTACCTCAAGGAGTTTCCAGTCAGAGCTACGACTAAATGGATTGGAGCTAGGTCTAATGTGCTGAGGTATTTCTTCTCTTTTATTTTTGTTTGTTTTGTTGTTGTTTATCTAATTAAATTCTGTTCATAGTTCACCATGTTGTCAATTATCCTCGTTTACTCTTTCGAATCCCTTTTGTTTTTTATATGTTTTTTTTCTTTCTTTCTTCTGATTTATTAGCACATGTTCTAGGCTGCTTGAACCAATTGAATAGACTGGTCTGTTAGTTTGATTTGTCCTCTGAAGTTTCTTTTTTTCGTGTGAAGCAGTTTTGACTTTGGTATTTTTGATACACGATGCCTTGAATCATTTAAGTCTTCTTTGGATACCATTTGGAATTAATCTGAGTGCAAGTTCTAATTCATTTGGCTAAATTGAAACTCAATGCTTGCCCTGTTTGATTTCAGTTTCGATATACTTGTTAGGAGTCAGTTCATATAGCTAAGTGATTGAGCTTGATAAGTTCTATTGAGTATAGCTGCTGTAGATTCAATCAGTTGTTTAATTAGAAATTAGCCCGGGTTAACTGGTGTTTAAGTTAATTGATTAGGTTTGAATTGATGATAACATTAGTCTCAGTAATTCACAAGGGATTTCAAACGTTTTAGGGTTTAATTTGAATTTGAGCCTTTAATGATTAAGAGGGGGCCATTAGGTAATGAGTAAAGTACTAGTGGATTAGTCAAAAGAGGAACAATTTTAAGTGGGATTGAATAGTTAATAGACAATTAATAGTGGATGACTACTTTTTAAAAAAAAGCTTTGACTATCCATTAGGACCTAAAAATACGGAAGGGAAAAAGCTGATTGATAATATTAGAGTAGGATAAAAATGAACATGTTGTCACACAAAAGAGGACAGAAAAAATGGAGTTAAAAAATAGAAACACTGTTTGATCACTTTGCCTTGGATTTCTGAAATTTTTTCAAACTAAAAAAACAACTTCCTCACTCCTTCTTTGATTGAAAGATTTGATCCTGTTTAGATTTCGAAAGTTTCTTTTGGTTCAAGTTTTAAATTTGTCTCTGATTCTTGGGCATCACCCACTATTTTTGTTGGCTTCAAATCTAGTTCAAAGTTGGGTTTCTCTATCTACTTCTAAGCTGACTCTACTATTGGGCCTGTTTATTTGCTTGTTGTGTTTGTGAGCTGCTACTAATCTCTCCGTCCTTCATTTCTGTTTGTCCAATTCCAGGTATACAGTCTCGAACTTATGTTGGTTGTAGATTTAAACTGAAGTTGGAAATAAAAGAAATGCTCATTGGACTCATGTCTCTGGGTCGCTGCTTGTTATCCATTTGTTTAGATTAGCTTATCACATATATCTATTTAGTGTAAGGTATATTTGTATAACTTAGATTGTTCTAGTTTCAATTTGAATCATGGACTGATAAAACAGATTTGATTGTTTTCTCGACAGCATGTTAATTCTGTAGACATTAGAGCTAGTTTGTTTTTGTTCAAAGTTGGTGTTCATTAATAATTAGACAAAACAGTGGGTTGGTAAAAGTAGATAGTTCCACATCTGGTGATGAATTATTCGGACTAGTTTGTGGCGTGGAAATTAGTTCTCCTTACTAGTTTGTGGTCTTTCACTAATCATTCGTCCTAGCTTAACAAGTCATGCCCGAATAAATGTTTCCAATCTAGTTGACAAGAGAAGTTGAGATATATAGATAAACGATCATGTCCTATTAAGAGTTTCATTTGGATCAGATGCTTTTTCTGATTATTTAGTAGCGAGTAAGTTAAATCGGAATCACTTCGTGCATTATCGCTTCGCATAAAGTAATTGGAATTAATTTCAAATGGATATTTTGGTTTTACATGAATAAAAATGTTATCAAACTTCGATAGCCGTCCTACCCGATTCGGGCCATATAAATGACCCAGGCACATGTTTGACCTGCATACTCGTTAGGAGCCTAGGCCCAGGGCAAGATTAGGCCCATTTTGTTTTAAATGTTTATATATTGGTTTAAACTTGATAAAAGAAATTTTAAAATTAATAAGAGCACATAATTTATAACATGTACAAAATCAGATATTTTAGCCATCTATAATAGTTTAAGCGACCGTGCTAGAACCACGGGATCTGGGGGTGCCTAACACCTTCCCTCGGGTCAACAGAATTCCTTAATTAGAATTTCTAGTTCGCATACTTCATTTGGAAAGTCGAAATTTCCTCAATTTGGGATTTAAATAAATCGGTAACTTGGGACACCATAATTTATTCCAAGTGGCGACTCTGAAATAAATAAATAATCCCATTTTGAATCATGTCACTTTAAATGGAAAAACTCCCTTGTACATTTACCCTCTGGGTAGGTGCGTAAAAAAGAGGGGTGACAGCCACAATAGGTGCACCTGAATTTGCACACAAGGTGCAAGAAGTACTGTAAGTATTCCAACCCAGAGAGTAATCAACATAAATAAAGATTGAGAGTAAGAAATCCTAAATACACACAAGATAAGCTATAATTACAACAGTTTACCAAGTAATATCAATTTAATAAACCAATGAAATTGATGCTACAACATGCTAGTCGATAATGAAAATCAAATAAGGAATGCAACACATATTGCGGTACTCTCTAGTACCCGCTGCGTCGTGCAACCCTCTCCATTTATTTATCATCGACGACGCTCACTAGGGGTGTGCAGACTCCGGGAGGGGCTCCTTACGGCCCAAGCACAATATCTGTCACGACCCCAATCCCGATCGTGATGACGGCCAACACAACTGCTAGGCAAGCCCGACCACTTACACTCTCATCCCGAGCATGAAGCTCAAATCAATTACCTGAATATTATTATCAACAATAAAAACTAAACTGAATAATTACCCAAAGATCTAGGGTCACGAGTCTAGAGCCTCTAAACATGATCGGATAACAATATCTAAACAAAATACTCGTCTGAATAATGTATATATAAAGGAAAACTGGAATAAGAAGAGAAGCCAGGTCCAGCAAACGCCAGCAGCTACCTCAGCAACTCGGATAAACACTGATAAAAGCTGGAGTGCTCGTCTATTCCTCATGTGTACCTGAATCTGCACACAAAGGTGCAGGGAGTAGGGGTGAGTACTAAGTACTCAGTGAGTAATAAATATATACAAGCAACTGAAAGTAAGAAATCCACAGAATACCACATAATGAAGCTAAACTACAGTCTGATTCCTCCTACGAACTAGCAACAACAGTAAATTATCACTATCACAGATAATTCACAGACAAAGATGCAATGCAAAGCACATAACCACTACGGCGTGTAGCCCGATCCATTTTACGTCGACGACGCTCACTGGGGGTGTGTATAGACTCCGGAGGGGCTCCTACAGCCCAAGCGCAATACCGCTGCGGTGTGCAGCCCGATCCTCTTATCATAATAACCGCTGCGGCGTGCAGCCCGATCCATCCTCAGTCCACAATAATCAGATAAGTCACAAATTACTTATTTCCAAGTTCCTTTTCATTTAATTATGAAAACACTTTTACTTTTATTAATTTGCAAAATAGGTGACTTAGCATTTCAATACTGTGATATCAAAATCAGGACTGAGATCAGTGATTAAGCAAGTATAGCTATCACATATATACTATCCCCTAGGGATACTACAGATCGGCACAAGGCCCCAAACAAGGCTTACAGCCCACAAATATGTCAAGCACAGTGTATTCCCATCACTAATAGCATATAATCCATATCCGGGATGGACCAAGTCTCAATCCCCAGTAACAATCAATCCCCGCACCTGCCACGGGGTGCGAGCCACACCCTACTAGCATCACAATGTGCTAATCCGGGGCTTCGAACCCTCAGGCTACCATATACACAAACTACTCACCTCTAGCCGGTAGAAGCCTTAGTCCGCCTTGCGCTTGCCTTGCAATTCAATCACCTCGGATGCCGAATCTCGAACCGGCGAGAATTCTAGTCCGCTACGCCTTTGCTCCTCAACCGGCCTCCTCGCGCTTCCAATCTATCCAAATTCATACAAGCATCGATGAAGTTCGATTTCTAAAAGATGGGTTTTAGCCGTACATATCCGAAATTCGCCCCTTAATGATACTACAATGATCCAATACAGTTATGTAACTTCAATCTACAATACCACATTCAATAGGGCCAATATTAGTCATAAATCCCATAACTTGTGCCATCTAGGCCTATTATCAAACATCTTGTAGGCATAAATATTTACACCTCTTAACTATAGCATTGGTTCCTCCAACTATCACCATTAACCAACAATTCATCTCCCTGTCATTCTTTAGCAATTTATACTCCTAACATCATGTGTGTAATCAACCATTCACACCCACACCAACAAAATTCCAACAAATATACACATTTAAATCCCTACCATGTTCATGTATTTAAATTGGGGATTTATGGCTTCCAACAACCATACTATAAGTTGTAATACTTGATTCATACTCATATTCCCATAATAACACCATATGTGTAAGTCTAAGGTGTAGGATTACCTCTTATAGATCAAATCTTGAAAGACAACTTTGGGGTGTTCTTGAGATTTTGAAGAAATCCTATGAAATCCAACCAAAATCATGTTGTAACTAGTGATTGAGAAGAGAAATCACCATGAAAACACACTTAAAAGCTTACCTTAGGAGTGCAATTGAGTGCCTTGGTCGAATTGGGGGTGTTGGGGAAGCCCTAGGCTTGAGAAATGACTCAAGTTCTGTCATTTCCCGTCCTTAGGTATATTTAGGGCCTACTACTAGCGCGCCCGCGCTAATTAGCGCGGGTTGAGGCAGAAAATAACCCAATTAGCGGGGGCTACTAGCGCTCCCGCGCTAAGGCCGCGCTATTGACACATGCCCAGTAAAAAGGTCATATCTTTCTGTATACACTTCCAAATGACCCAAGGTTTGTTGCGTTGGAAACTAGACTCAAGGAGCTTTAATTTGATATGTTTTAGGTCACACAACTCTTTAAATAACGGGAGATATGATCGTTTAAAGTGAAGTTTTGTGCACACTCATTTACATCTTCGCCTATTATGAAGTTTTCCAACTTCAAAAATTCCCGTTAACCATCCGAAATCACCCCGAGACCCCCGGGACCTCAACCAAAAATACCAACACCTCCTAAAATATCATACAAACTAGTTCCAATCATCAACATGCATCAAACAACGCCAAGACCATCAAATTACATCAAATGCAAGCCTAAGTTCTTCTAAAACTTTCAAAACACGCATTTAATCAAAAACCGAACCAAACCACGTCCGAATGACCTGAAATTTTGTAGACATATCCAAAACCACATAATGAAGCTACAGAAATTGTCGGAATTCCATCCCGACCCTCGGATAAAAATCTCACCTACCGTTCGGATTTCGCCAAAATTCGACCTCCAATTCAAGCCTAAAACTACACCGGATCTCCGAATTCGATTCCGATTGCTCTCCTAAGTCATAAATGATCCCCCGAAACTAGTCGAATCATCAAATTTCCATTCCAAGCTGTCTAACTTATCGGTCAACATTCGATTGACTTTTCCAACCTATTCTTCTCGTAAAGAGATTTATGGCCTCATTTCTATTCTAATTCTCACCGATTTGCTTCTAACTCTACAAACACATATAAATTAGCATATTGAAGTATTAAATGGAGAAAATAGGGTGATAACTCCTATAACGACGGGCCAGGTCGTTACATTCTCCCCAACTTAAACAATCGCTCGTCCTCGAGCGTACCCAGAGTTGTACTATAAGCAACCCAATAGCTGAATGACCTTACCAAGCATATATGCAGGGTGGTACCACGTCACCCTGTCCATCATAAGTCCGATAACGCAATATTGCTGAACTTCCACGGTCCATCTGGAACATAGACCACATTGCACTTTCCAAAATCTTATACCACATCTGGATCCCACGTCTATATTCGGAATACACCCGAACCAACAGTAATAGTCCATACTCGCCACTCCGGGTGAGACCTTATGGTGTACCAAACAAACCAATCACTCGAGATGATGCCCTCTAATCACCACAATTTCCCACGATAACCAGTTACTACTGAAAAACCTTTCTCGTTAGCTAAAGTCTTATTCCAACACCTTCATGTATATTGCCCACGGCAACCGAACACACGATATATCGAATCCATCTCTCAGGTCATCTTCATGAATCCATTTCCTTTTTTTTGACTAACATTACAATATATTTCGAAGCCAAACCTCGATGTTTTCCTTTCTAACCAGTTGAAATCACATATGCCCGCACTCATTAATGGCTCCGACGATCATTCTAATTATAACACACCACACTGGTGATATGACACCTCAACACCGGCCTAAGCCACGACAAGCACAACACAGGCTCCAATAAGAAACGTGTGAACATACTCAATCATGATAACTAACTCAAACAAAAGAGCTGTAATTCAATTCCTCCATACCATCATAACATAGAACTGAGATCCCGTTTCACATCATAGAATTAGAGTACCTGAACCCTCCTCGAATGTCATAACATCACGTGGCATTGCCACGACTCACGATTCTATTCGAGCACTATTACTCATGGAGCACCTCAAGTCACCATGCTCAAAACGGTCAGCCACACACATATTTAGGTCTGAACTCAAGCAATCAATCACACCCACGGTGATACATTTAATATATGCTATCAAATCCTGAATGGATACAACCGATGTGCTATTCCCCGAGTGGTACCCAATACGGACTATTCCTTAGAAGCTAGGAAGTATTGTATACAAAGTAACTTATAGGACACTATATTTTCCACATCACACTGTTGCGGCGCGCAACCCGTTCCAATAACATACCCGTGGCGGCGTGCCACCCGATCCAGATACCATACCTGTGGCGGCGTGCCACCCGATCCACGCATAAATCTCGCAAGAGGAAATGCACATCGAGTCAAGTTGCTCACTACAACAAACACATATATAGCCTCAAGCTTGGCCACATGAAACGCATCTAACAAAGTTCCTCAATACCGGAGCTGAATCAATAGTAGAAACCTCTGCACTGATATCCGCCACGAAGGCCCCACTGATAAAGCAATACCTACCCGTCGTCCGCTGGTCCTGGGTACAATTTGTTCCAATCATCAACATGCATCAAACAACGCCAAGACCATCAAATTACATCAAATGCAAGCCTAAGTTCTTCTAAAACTTCCAAAACACGCATTTAATCAAAAACCCAACCAAACCACGTCCGAATGACCTGAAACTTTGTAGACATATCCAAAACCACATAATGAAGCTACAGAAATTGTCGGAATTCCATCCCGACCCTCGGATAAAAATCTCACCTACCGTTCGGATTTCGCCAAAATTCGACCTCTAATTCAAGCCTAAAACTACACCGGATCTCCGAATTCGATTCCGAATGCTCTCCTAAGTCATAAATGATCCCCCGAAACCAGTCGAATCATCAAATTTCCATTCCAAGCTGTCTAACTCATCGGTCAACATTCGGTTGACTTTTCCAACCTATTCTTCTCGTAAAGAGATTTATGGCCTCATTTCTATTCTAATTCTCACCGATTTGCTTCTAACTCTCCAAACACATATAAATTAGCATATTGAAGTATTAAATGGAGAAAACAGGGCGATAACTCCTGTAACAACGGGCCGGATCGTTACATTCTCAATCCATCTCGTGGCATCCATTAGGCCTTAAGCCTCATACCAATATCAATATAATATTGCTGCGGTGCGCAGCCCGATCCCATACTCAGTCCAAAATCATATAAGCCACAATAATATAGAAATATTCAGCCTAAAATTCATTAGAAATATTATTTAAGTTCCAAGTTTTTAAGAAAAAGTGGCTGAGTTTGCAAAACAACATTAAATACTAGGACTGAGTTTAATTGTTTGAAAATATGGTAAGAAACCAGTAAAAACAATTCCTGAAGGATTCAATTAGTTGGAATGAGGCCAAATTATGACAATTATTCCATTTTTATAAGGGTATCACTAAGCTTTAGTCAATTAGGTAGTAATTTTATTAAGCGAGACGGACCAAGTCACAATCCTCGATGGTGCTCTACTCCACGCCCGTTATCCGGCATGCAAGTCACCTCAATATAGCACTACAATGTACAAATTCGGGGTTTCATACCATCAATAGCATTTACATCTATTACTAACCTCAAGCTGGCCAAAATCCTAGTTCGCTATGCCTTTGCCTCTTTATTCGACTTCCTCGTGCGTCGAATCTAACCTAAACCACAATGAATACGACACATTATGCTATAGGAACAGTACCATTCAAAAATAATTGAAAAACATAAAAATTCCAAAATTTGGCAAAACTCGAGCCCCATGCAAACTTCTCAAAACTCAAAATTCTTACACCAACGGGTTCCTTATCTCACCTCGAGTCTATACGCATAAATCGGAGTTCAAATGACCCCACAAATCCCAATTCTTTCTCTTTGAAGTTTCAAGCCTTATACCACCATTTTTGCTAACTTTCCATGGATTTCAAGGTCAATTCCACAATAAAAATGTGTTTTTAGTTCATAGGACTTACCTCCAATCAATCCCAGTCGAAACTCTCTTCAATTCTCGTCCAAAAGCTCTCAAGGTGTTCAACAATGGAGGAAAATAAGACTTGGTTCGCGGATGAAATATTAATAAAACCCTTCTGTCCAAGCATGTGTTTATTCTACGCGATCGTAGCCCCAGGCTTGCGATCACATTGAACAAAATTCCCAGCTCCAGTGCTAACTCTACGCGATCGCATACATCATATTGTAATCGCATTGAACAATGCTCCTTACACTATGCGATCGCAGACACATCCACGCGATCGCGATGAACAAAACTAATTTCCCAAAAATTCCTTCTATGCGATCACATAAGCACTCTTGCGATCGCACTTCATGGACTCCTGACTCTACGTGATCGCGGACACCACCCTGCGATCGCATAGAACAAGTGACCAGCCCCCCCCCCCCAAATCCTTCTATGTGATCACATCTTCACTCCTGCGATTGCATAGAGCAAAATCCTACAACACTGACTTGTAATTTTTCTACAATACTTATGTCTGACAAACCTTCTGTTGGCTATCCAAAACCATCCCGAGGCCCCCGGGACCTCAACCAAAAGCATCAACGTGTAACGACCCAACCGGTCGTTTTGAGATACGGCGCGTCATTCAGCGGTTTGAGGCCATGAGTAACTTCATCTCAAGTATATTGACTTGTGTTTATGGTCAGAATTAAAATTCAAGAAGTTTGGAGTCAAATTTAAATGAAAATTCTTATTTCCAAAGCTTAAAACTGAAGAAATGAACTAGGATCGGAATTTTGAGTATACGACCTCGGAATTGAGATTTGAAGGTTCCAACAGGTTCATATGATGATTTCGGACTTGGACGTATGCCTGGATCGGGTTTTGGATAACCCGGGAGCGTTTTGGCGCATATTATGGAAGATAGCATTTTAGAAGAAATTGCATCAATTTGGCTTAAAATGCACTTTAGTGTTATTAATGTCCGTTTGGGATTCCGAGACTGGGAGTAGCTCCGTATGGTTATTCTGGATTTGGGAGCGCGATCGGAAGTGAATTCGGAGGTCCGTGGGTCATTTTGGAGTCGTTTGGCGAAAGATAGAAAATTGAAGGTTTTTGAGAAAAATTGACCGGAAGTGGAAATTTTGATATCGGACTCAAAATGCAAATCTTATGGTTCGGCTAGTTTCGTTAGGTGATTTGGGACTTAGGAGTGTGTCCGGAATATTTTTGTGACGACCGGTGTGGAATTAAGCTTGAATTGGCAAAGTTAGTATTTTGGCGAATTTCGGTTGATAGGTGAGATTTTGATCCGAGGGTCAGAATGGAATTCCGAAAGTTTCTGTAGCTTCGATATATCATTTTGAACGTGTGTACAAAATTTGAAGTCAATCGGATGCGATTTGATAGGTTTCGGCATCGGAAATAGAAGTTGGAAACTTCATAGTTCATAAAGTTTGAATCGGGGTGTAATTCATGGTTTTAGAGTTGTTTGATGTGGTTTGAGGTGTCGAGCAAGTCCGTAATGTGCTTTGGGGTTGGTTGGTATGATTGATTGGGGTCCCGGGGGCCTCGGGTGTGTTTCGGGTTGTGATCACGCTCTTATTTAATGTTTCAACCTTTGCTTCTTTGAACATAAAAGGGTACCATATTAGGTAAATGATCTCCAAATTCAATTTTGTTTGAACCATTAGATCCGTATCGAAATTACGGAGCCATAGGAAAAAGAATCATCGAATTTGGACATCGTATGAGGAAGTTATGCTTATTTTTGTGTCGGGGAAAAACTGCTGCTTCTGGTATGCTCGCAATTGCGAACATTTCCATCGCAATTGCGATGCCAGTTCGCAATTGCGAACTTTTTGTCGCAAATGCGACCCTTTCCAGCCTCTCTTTGTTCGCAATTGCGAAGAACTTCTTCGTTTTTGCGAGGGTTCGCAAATGCGACTTCTGCAGCTTGATTTTAGCTGTGAACCTCGAGTTTTTGCTTCATTTTACCATATTTTGAGCCCTAGGTCCGAGAATGGGCGATTTTGAGAGTGGATTTTCATACCAAATCATTGGGTAAGTTCCTCTAACTAGTTTTCAACTTTTATTTTGTGTTTATACCTTAGATTTAACATCAAAATTCATGAGAATCAAAGAGAATTTGGGTTTTAAAGAAAAACCTAGAAATTGAGATTTTTGGATTTTGACCACGATTTTGAGTATGGAATTAAGAGAAATTTATATATTTGAGTTCCTAAGGTCATGGGTAATCTTTATCTTCAAAAAATTTCAGATTCCGAGCTCGTGGGTCCGAGGGCATTTTGGTCATTTTACATAATTTCACGTATTAGCTTAGAATTTATGTGTAGAATAAATTACTTGAATTATTATTTACAATATGCAATTTATTTGGATAGAGTTGAGCCACTCGGAGTCGGATACTCGTGGCAACGGAGTCGTTTCTTAGCGGTTTTGTACCGGAATTGAGGTAAGTGGCTTGTCTAACCTCGTGTGGGGAATTTTCACCCCTAGGATATTATGTGATAGTTTAAATGCCTTGTATGCGAGGTGACGGGCGTATACATGCGCTGGTTGTTGAACACGCACTTTAATTAAAATGTTCGATGAGCGATATTCCTGTCATTGGCTGTCAATTTGATATTTTTACCCGGTAGTGGTTAGGAAAGCATGATTAGGTAGTAATTAACTGTTTAGTTGCCTAATTGCCTTATTTGAACTCCTTGATAATTATTGGCATTATTTTTCGGTGAAGTTATAGTTAAGCATAATTGATCTCTCTGTGAATTCCTTTATTTGCTGTGCTTGTGGACTGCGGGTTCGATTCCCGGAGACCCAGGGCTGTGGGTTCGATTCCCA
Organism: Nicotiana noctiflora; assembly: GCA_032618575.1. Taxonomy (NCBI): domain Eukaryota; kingdom Viridiplantae; phylum Streptophyta; class Magnoliopsida; order Solanales; family Solanaceae; genus Nicotiana; species Nicotiana noctiflora. The sequence continues at coordinate 55,816 of JASVEL010003103.1, forward strand.
GAGAACCGGTGTGATATTGGTAGGGACTACGGGTTCGATTCCCGAGATCCTGAGTTATTGGTAGGGACTACGGGTTCGATTCCCGAGATCCCGAGTTATTGGTAGGGACTACGGGTTTGATTCCCGAGATCCTGAGTTATTGGTAGGGACTACGGGTTCGATTCCCGAGATCCTGAGTTATTGGTAGGGACTACGGGTTCGATTCCCGAGATCCCGAGTTATTGGTAGGGACTACGGGTTCGATTCCCGAGATCCCTGAGTTATTGGTAGGGACTACGGGTTCGATTCCCGAGATCCCGAGTTATTGGTAGGGACTGCGGGTTCGATTCCCGGAGATCCTGAGTAATTGATTATTTATTGAGATATGGGCTGCGGGTTCGATTCCCGGAGACCCAAAGGTACTGTCAATGGGACTGTGGGTTCGATTCCTACAGGTCCTGGACTTGTTTTATTGAGTTGGCTATTCATTGTTAGCTTAATTGTAGACGATTATAGTAATCATCTTATTGTTGCTAGTTTGGAAATTTATTATTCATTTAAACTGCTTATTGTTGTTATTATCATTGTATTATTGTTTCTCACGGTAGGGCCCTGACCTTCCTCGTCACTACTCCATCGAGGTTAGGCTTGGCACTTACCGAGTACCGCTGTGGTGTACTCATGCTACTCTTCTGCACACTTTTGTTGTGCAGATCCAGGTACATCAGGTCAGGCTCATCTCAGGTGATATAGCAGCATTTTGGGAGACCTCGAGGTATGATCTGCTACGTCCGCGGATCCGGAGGCCTTCCTTCTATTCTAGTGCTAGTAGATGTTTTTCCTTCATTCCATTGTTAGATACTCCTTTTACATAGAGCTACAATTGTATGATCTCTTTTAGTCTGTGTTACCCGTGGGATTTCGGGTCTTGGTAGTGTTTTAAACAGCGTATTTGACTGGTGTATGTGCCAAGAGGCACAGATTACATTCCTTTCATCTTATTTTCCGCTAATTCTTATTAAATGTTCATAAACTGGTATATTCCGCAACGTGTTAGGCTTACCTAGTCGTGGGGACTGGGTGCCATCACGACATGTTCACGATTGGTGAACTAGGGTCGTGACACAACGCATCCTAAAACATCATTCAAACTTTCTCCAGTCATCAAAACACATCAAAAAACACAAAAACCATCAAATTATATCGGATACATCTTCTAAAAATTTCGAAACACGTTTTGGATAAAAAATCCAACCAAAACACCTCTGAATCACCTGAAATTTTGCAAACACAACCAAATTATCTAGCAAAGCTGCAGCAACTCTCAGAATTCCATTCTAACCCTCGGATCAAATCTCACCTATCAATCGGAATTCGCCAAAATACTAACTACGCCAATTCAAGCATAAATCTACATTGAACCTCCAAATTCACTTTCGATCACACTCCTAAGTCGCAAATAATCTCTCGAAGCTAACCGAATCATTAAAATTCACAATTGAGCCTCTGACTCATAAGTTAGCATCCGGTTGACTTTTCCAAACCAACCCTTCCTTAAAGAGACTAAGTGTCTCATTTCCTTCTAAATTCGACCCAATTCAACTCGTTCACCCAAGACACTAATAATGAAGCATAAAATAAGGAAAACAGAGTAGTAACCCATGCGACGACGGGTCGGATCGTCACATCATCCCCAACTTAAACAAACACTCATCCTCGAGCGTACCCAGAGTTGTTCTAGGAGCCAACTAATAGCTGAATAACTTTACCGTGCATATACACGGGGGTGATCCCACGTTACCCTATCTCGTATAGTGACAGTCTATTTAGTATATACATTACCTAAAATTTGTATATAGAGTGTATCGTGCATCTTGCAATGTATCTATAATATATCATTAAACCCGAGAACTTTTGTGTATCCAAAGTGTATAGATTGTTCTATGATGTATAAATTGTGTGAAAGATTTTCTTGAATTTAATATTGTATTAAAAATTACAATGATGATAGTTATTGACAACTTATATCTATTATATAGTATTTATTTGAATTTATATTTACATTCTTTGGACATAAAGGGGTGTTTGATTAAAAAAGTGAAGAACTTATTATTGTGTATTAAATAAATAAATAAATAAACACTAAAATTATAACAATAAGGATATATGTGTTTTTGTTTCACTCGAAAGTTAATGAACACTTTACAAGCAAATTAATTAAAATAATTAAGGGGTAAATCATACTCAATCATAATTAATCACTCAATCGAAAGATAAACTTGAGACACAGAAATAATCCATTAAGGGACGATGTAAACGAGATTTTATTCATCAATATAACTTGACCTGCCTCTTCTAGAAGCGGTTTAGGGCCTTACATTGATCTTGTTTATTGCTCCCTTTAAGGGGTACAACTTTCTATCTCTGGGATATTCAGAGTTCTTCGTCGAAGTAGTTTAACTTGCCTCTCCTTAAAGAGGTTCAGGATGTTCCATTGGTCTTGTTTATTACTCCATTTATGGAATATAGTTTTCACCCTCTGGATGATCAAAGTTGTGTGGAAGAAGAAGCCCCCCTTAAAAGGTTTTCTTTCTTGGTTTTTAGAGTCTCACACTCCTCTTTCCCATCATAAGTGGGCCCAGGGTCTTTTGTGGAGGTGTCTCGTCATTTATTTTAAGAACAATTGTCTTTAGTTAGAAGTCAGCAATGTTGACTATTTATCACAGATTGGTCTCGATGAGTTTAATTCCCTACTCATCAAACGGTCAGATATTTACCAATACGGTTATTCCCTCTGCTCATCGGGGTTGAGCTTGCGTTAACTTCGACGGGTGGATAAAACTACATGATCGAGGGGAGCCCCCATTCGGAATCAAATTGCTGATTAGCAAACGGAGTGTCATTCCCCACGGCTGTTCGCAATAGCGCATATTTTTATGAAAGTGAACAGTTTTACACATGGTTATGCATTAATGGCAATCGTTGAGCCTGTCATTTTGTTCTTTACACATTCATTGCTATTCTGAGAGGATTTTCGAGAAGCTTTTTCTTCTGTCAAATCGCATTTTTCTATTCTTTCGATCATCATCATCATTGATTTCTTCATTCCCCTCATCAAAATTCTTCTTTCTCTTGCTCGTGAATAGATTATGGCATGCATTTCTTCTTGCGGTAATCGCCCGACCAATTCTCCGACGATCGTTAATCCCATTTCGAAAACCGGAGGGTTTGAATTGGTGGAGGATAAAAAAATTCCTTCGATTGACAAAATCTTACCTCGATCAGGAGACCAACTGATGGATTTTAGTGTACTGGATGGAGAAGAATAAAGAGATGTTTCTTCTTTGATGGGGAGCGGGGATAGCCCAAATGCGAGAATGGTGGCGTATCCCGAATTACGCCGAGATTCCTCTGGCGAAGACCTAGGACCGAGTGGAAATTGATCGTCGAGGGTATTGCTCATTCTATGCTTACATCTTTCAGGTGGGGTGCACTCTCCCACTCCCAATGCTGATAGTGGACTTTTGTCGCTATTATGAGGTATGCCCGGGTCAGCTTTCTCCTTACCTATACAAGGTGCTCCTCATGTTCATCAAGTATGCGAAGATGGCTGGCAGGGAGGTCACTTTGAGACATGTGCTCAGTCTTTTCGCCCCTCAAAAATCTTGCGGTACCATGATCCATGCATGCCATAAGGGTCGAAGGGTCTGATGGTTAGGCTGGATGACGAGGATATCTATCACCCCTTTGATAATTTCTTCTATATTCAGACTGAGCACCAGGTGGTGGACCTAACCGGATTCCTAGAAGTGTGGAATTTTGCACGTGAGACCTCGTTCCTGACTAAGCATCCGCCTTATTTCGACTTTTGTTATGCTTTATACTTATATCTACTGACTTGCCTTTATTTTTGCAGCTGAAAAGTTATCGCCGCCTCCCTTGGAAGGGATCCGAGATTGGGTTGAGGAAGTGCTTTCCCATACCGCCGGTATTTGTACCTGGGTAGCTTTCTGGGAGAGGCATGGTCGCAAGCCTATGACAGGTGGGACTCTGGCCCTCTCTCTTCTTCATTTCATTTTGTTCTGATCATGTCTGTTGATTCGTTTGTTCATTGTATCCATAGAGGCCACGCCGCGTCAAGCCCCACAACTAGCATTCTGTCGGCCGGGTGCTATCGCTAGGTTAGATGTTGCGCCCATACCTCATCGAGTACCAATATCGGCATCAGTTGAGTTGTTAGCGACTGTGTCCCCACCTCGAGCTATACTATAAGATGAGAGGGCATCGGGGCTTGTCAGGGTTTGTCCGTCCTTGGACGAGCTCACCTTCAACTGAAAGGGATGATAGTCCTTCGCAGAAGCGATGCATGGCATTTGTGGCGGCTCCTCCATCGATTATCAACCTAGACTCTCCCCCGACAGACTTAGAGGGCGGTGCGGCTACGGTGCTTACTAGCGAGGAAAACGATTTGGCTGGAGTCGGACTCGTCAGTTCTGGACATGGGAATGTAGCTGCCTTGACGACCCCGTTCGAAGTTCCTTCTGCCACGACGGAGGATCGATCCTCATGGGACGTCGTTGGGATTCTGCTGTGCCATTGCCAGCCGTGGCAAGTTGCTCTACATCAATGGCGACGGAGAGGGGAAGGGACGTGGCGGAGGATGAGTGTGAGGAGGACGAGCGTGATTCTAAGTCTAATTTGGACCCCGATGATGTTCGTATGTTTGAGGAGGGTATCACCAATTTTACTGTACATGTGGTGGGGGTGGGGGGGTAGGGGCAGTCGTTCTATCGAGGTTCTCTCGGATTTGAATTTGTTGACTAAAAGGAATTTCTTGGTGTCGCAGTTTGATTTGTTATGTTCGGAGGCTGAGAATGCTTTTTTGAAGAGCGTTTCAGATATTGAAGTGATGGATGAAGTGGCCATGATGGGCCTTAGGGTACGTAATGCGTCTCTAACTTCTTCCTCCCCTTCTGTTTTAGCCTTTTCCTTAGCCTTGCCTTTGTTTTTGTTTTGCAGACTTACTTGTTGTAGGTGGAGAGTATCCGTAGAGCCAAGGTTCGCTCAAGGATCTTCCTGCAGATGCTAGTTAAATATCGTCATTACCATGATCGGTGTCGGGGGCTATGTGACCATTTATTGAACCAGCTTGGTAATCGAGCTTTGGTTGAGGAGTTGGCGAAGCGACACCAACATTTGTTGTAGGCTCTTGATGGTAAGCGTGCTCTCGAAGTGCAAATTCGTCGAGAGGACGAAGAGCTTGAGTTGGGGAAGGGAGTTGCAACTGAGTGCGCGTACCTGCATGGCAGGTTGAGAGAGATGGAGCTGGAGAATGAATGGAACCAGATTAAGGTAGTGAAGGCGGCTGCGAAATGGGGCAAAAAACTGGCGGAGCTAGAAAGCGAGGTTGCGTCCTTAAAATTTCGGGAAAAGGGCTACTCGTCGAGAGTCGTAGTTATGGAGGAGTCGATTCGTGTGCATGAGTCCCGCCTTAAGTCAGAGAGAGAAACAGTGGCCCTTAAGGAGGCAGGGCTTGAGGAGCGGATTGGTTTTCTTGAGCAGGACGCTCAGGTTATGTTGGACCGGATCACGGTTTTGGATGAAGAGAACCGGCGACTGCAGAACCAGGCCGTTTCGTTTTATACTCCCGTTTTCCCTCAGGTTTATGAACTCTGGGTCTATGCCAAAGCTCAGCGCGATGTTTACAAGAACTTATTAGAGGCAGATATTATAACCGAGACCATTTTCAAGACGACACTCTAGAAGGCTCGTGACGCTCGTGCCGAATATGGTTATGATGTGGTGACACATGAGGTCGACGATGGCGCAGGCGGGGCTCATGGCACCAAGTAAATAAGAGATTGGTTACTGTTGTTTAATGTTTTTCTTTTATTTTGTTTGTTGATGGTCTACAACTTTCTTGTTTGAGTTTTTCCAAATTCCAAACGAAACAGGGTGAACTACCACGGTTTCACCGCGACCGCGGTTGAACCGCAGCTAAAAATTAGAGACCATATTTGGCCGCGGTCGCGCCGCTCCAGGCATAAAAAATAGTCCTATTTCGTTTGGTACAAGTTTATTTCGGCCCTAAACTATTCCAACTTGTATAAAAGGTGTTCTAAACCTATTTGGGAGCGGAAGGGATATATTTTGGACACAAATTAGACCTAAGGAGGCAAGAGACACTACTAGAGGGTTAGACAACACCCTTGGAGGCAAGAACACATTGGGAGCAAGGCGGAGAATTCTTCTTCACGTTTTTCCTTCCTCTTCCTATTTTTCATTGTTGGTTATGACTTTTAATATTGTAATTTTAGATACTATTATGAATAGCTAATTTGTTATCTAGAGTTTTGATAGAACCTTTTGTAGGATAAATTCTTGTTTGTTTTTATATAATTGAGCCATAGCTTTTCTCTAATTGTTCAACTACATTTATATTCTGGTTGACTGAAGAGCTCTCAATTAAATGTGTCTATTTAGTATGCATAACTCGGGAGAGAGTGCATATTTAGGTAATTATTGAACAACACCACTCCCAAAGTATATGGGGGATCAATAACCTAGGGTTTAAAGGTGGGATTAGGGATAGCGAAACCTTGGGTGCGATCTAAAGTGAGCTATATTAAAAGCCAATTAGAGTAGCTTGGGAGAGTGCGTCTAGTAAATTGTCGTAATTACTCGGGAGAGATTTACGATAATAAGAGTGCTCATGATTGGTAGAGAATACTTAGGTAATTACTCGGGAGAGATTTACGATAATAAGAGTGCTCATGATTGGTAGAGAATACTTAGGCGAAATTATAGAAGACATAGCGGGAAGGATTCCGACAATTAGGGAAATCATGACTCTAGACCTCCTTAATCTTGTCTCTAACCCTTAGTATGTTTAGTTGTTAATTTAGTAGGTTAATTTGTTAGTTAATTAATTAAACACAAGAATCTTAATATCTATAAGTTAGGAATTGTTCAAGCTTGTCTTCTTGGTGATAGTGAACAACTGTAGCTAAACCTTAGTTCTTTGTGGGATTCGACTCCGGACTTGTAAACTGAATTATATTTGCAGCAGCTGCATTGTCCTTTTATAAGACATAGTTGGGCGTGATCATCAGGCTATGTTCCTTCTCTACCAAAATATAGCTGTTCAACCTTAGTCGAACCGGGACTCGGCCACGTGCGTTTGCCACCAAAATATAGCGAGTTCGACCTTAGTCGAACCGGGACTCAAGCTACGTGCTTTCGCCACCAAAATATAGCAGGTTCGACCTTAGTCGAACTAGGACTCAAGGAACATGCCTTCACCATCAAAATATAGCAGGTTCGACCTTGGTAGAATCGGGACTCAGGCTACGTGCATTCGCCACCAAAATACGTCAATTCAAACCTCGGTCTGACTAAGGCTCGGGAGAAGTACCCTCATCCATAGAGTTTCCAAATTCGACCGTAGCCATACTAGGGTCAGGACATAGAAATCAATCACCAACATGACAAGGTGACCGCACTTCCCCGATCAAGTCAGATCGAAAGGCTATCACCATTTGTCCAAAAGGGATATGATGGTCGCGGTCGAATCTGAGAGATGAGCACCCTTCCAAACATGCCCGTAGACGTAAGGAAGAGAAACGAAAAACAGAGTAAAAATAAGACAAATGATGAAAGAAAGTGCACAATTGTCAATAGAGTTAAAGATGCGGGGTACTCCCCACTTACACCCGGCCCCAGCCGGTCGAAATAAGAGAAAGAATATAAAAAACTCGCAAGGAACAACTGAGCTTGTTTTATATTTTCTTTATTATATTATCCAATATTTAGTAATTATACATTCTAAATAAAAATATTTATTAGCATATTACTTTGGTTAATATTTTTGTCAGATCACTTTTTTTGTAATATGAGAGAAGATAAATATTTTATTAATCTTAAAAAAATTAATTTAAATTTTATTATGTTGTTCTTAATAATATTATCTGAATTTGATGAATAAAATATATATTAAAGGGACTTATCTTCTTGCTTATCACCTTCTTTCCCTTTCCTTGCCATCCTAATATAATAAAGATCAAGACACGTTGCTCCAGATCATATAGTCATTGAATAACTTTTTTGTTGTGTATTTTTCTTTATTATATTATCCAATATTTAGTAAAATTACATTGTTAATAGAAGTTTTTATTATCGTATTAGTTTGTTTAATATTTTTGTCTACTACTTTCTTTATATATATATATATATATATATATATATATATATATATATATATATATAAAATATCCATCCATTACTTATTATTGTTAAATTGACATGTGAATTATTAATAAATTCATCAATTTTGTATAATAACTTTCCATAATTCATTATGAAATTATGAGTTCTATTTATTAACTAAATTTTCATACATGAGAAATTTATTTAGTATATGTATTTTTACGATATCATTTGATTTATTTATTTTTTTAGTATTCTTCATTTATGACTAAATGTTTATTACGATTTTAGTTATGTGTATACGTATGACTTTTCTCATAATAATTATAATCATTTTTATAAGTATTATAAAACGTTTACTTTAACATTCTATTTATTACCTTAAATGACACATTGTTATAAGTATAAATGACATTAAAAACTACCATTTAGTTATATGTATCAGAAGTATTTCATTTTTTTCTTGAAGGCAAAATACATAAAGTGTTCATTTAAGTTGTCCTCCACAATCAAGTCAGCTCCCATCGCATGAAATGCGCTCTCTAGTACACAAGTTGCCTACCAAAAATTAGGGTTTTTCTTTTCTTTTCCTAAAATAATGTGAACCCCACTTAAAAGGCGCTTTATGTATTTTGCCTTTCTTAAATTTTGTGTATAGTCAAATAATATAAAACAAAATTGAGGGACATAAAACAGATCCACTCATGAGTATTTATCCAGGAGTCGGAATGGAATTCCGACAGCTGCAGTAGCTTCGTTAGGTGATTTTGGATATGTTTGTAAATTTTCAGGTCATTCAGACATCATCTGTTAGCGTATGAATCAATCGCATCACTAACTCATCCCGATTCCATGTCGGTGTTGCCCAACAATTGGGATGCTGGCACACCCCTGACCATCCTGTCAGCTTTAGAATTGGGGATGTAAGACATATTGAAGGCCAGGTTCATCCCTCGACAACAATTTGGATGTTACCAGGATATACCTTAACTCAGTAAACAAGTGTGACAATATGAACAACAAAAAACCTACGATTTTCACTAAGAACTATTTAGAGAAGGGAAATCATAACCATGCAATCATAAGTAAAAAAAATCAAAAAGTTAAGGATTTATCAATTGAGGGTTATCTCAAAGGTCTGTATTAAAATACACAAAAAATCCAATGCACTTCACTTTTTGTAATGGCTAGTTCCAAACTCAGATAAAAGAAAAAGAGTTGTGATACCTTGATAGCTAAAGAATGAAAAAATTATGAACTTATGGAAGAGAACAATTAATGCCTGCACACCTGTGTAGGTTTTGTTCTATTTTTTCATTGTCAATCTAGAAAGTGATAGAAAAATTATTTTAATATCTCAAAATAGAAATATTCTAAAATTATGTCTAGATTCATTTTCTCAATATTCATTAATGAATTATTATTATAGTAATTATCTCAAGTATATTTGTAATAGAAAATTAGTTGAATTTTGGATCTACTTTAGACATATTAAATCTGATTTTTTGAATGCTCATTAGTGATTATTGACCAATTGATAGCTTTTAATGGCTTTTGGAAAAGAATGTTTAGTGACTTTGTAACAGAAGCCTTTATGGCTTACTATGAATTCAACATTTTAAAGAACGTTACTTTTGTAACGTAAGCCTTTATGGCTGATCTTTGGTTCTTTAGCGTATTCTTCCATCAGATTAAAACGTTTTTTTGGACTATATATACTTTGTAGTTTTTATGTTTTGGGTAGAGAGAAAATAACAAAGTAAAAAACTTTTCTCCCCCTTTTCTTTCTACTGGGTTTTCTTCTTATATATCTTTGTTGTTTCTGCTCCTATTTATACTAGAAGAGCTTGTTGAATCCTGGGGGATACGCCTAATATTATTTATCTCGGTGTAGGCGAAATATCCTTAAGGACAGTGTCCTGGACACGCCTCAAGCTAAACCTTTTATTCTTCAATATCTTCAAAATTTTCCAACAATCTTAAGGATATTTCACCTAATTATTATGGAGAATAACACTACTAATGTTGTTGTTGATACTACTACTGATGTTGCACCAACTTTTTATGTTGCTATTTTTGGTGGAGATAAATTTTAGTGCAAGCACGCTGTTGTTGACAAATGAGAAGAAATTGTTACTAGAAGCAGCCTTGTGGAGGACAACAATCATCGGACAAAATCAAGTAATAGGTATGATAAAAGAAATAGTTATAAGCCCAAAACCAACAATCAACCTAGACACTATGTTGCTCAATGCCAGAAAATAGTTGGGAATGACAATCCCACTAAGGCTAAAGTAAATTTGACTGAAGCCAAAGTGGATGATATAATTATTGCGGTTGTTTCCCAAGTGAACCTTGTGGCCAATGTGAAAGATTGGGTGTTAGATTCTGGTTCCACTAGGCACATATGTGCTAACAAAAAAGACTTTGTGTCTTACACCCAAGTTGAGGAGGGAGAAGAAGTTGTTTATCTTGGTGATTCAAGAACTACTCAAGTTCTTGGAAAAGGCAAAGTTCTTCTCAAACTCACATCTGGCAAAATATTGGCATTGAATGATGTGTTGCATGTTCCTAGTATCCGAGCCAATTTGGTCTCTGTGGGATTATTAGGAAAAGTGGGGGTGAAAATTATTTTTGAATCTGATAAGGTCGTGTTGACCAAGAATAATAATTTTGTTGACAAGGGATATTATAACCATGGCTTGTTTGTACTCAATGTTATCAATGAAAATGCTAGCACTTCTGCTTGCTAGGTTGATTCTTTTAATTTATGGAATACTAGTGTAACGACCCGACTCGTCGTTATGGGAGTTATCGCCCTATTTTCGCCGTTTTATGCTTCTATAGGTTTCAGTATATGTGTTTGAAAAATTTGAAGTAATTCAGATAGAGTTCGGGTAGAAATAAGAGAATAAGTATCTTTATGAGAAGGATAGATTGGAGAAGTCAACCGAATGTTGACTTAGGAGTTAGAATGCTCGAAATGAATTTTCGATGATTCGAATAGTTTTGGGGATGATTTGTGACTTAGGAGCGCAATCAGAGTTGAATTTGGAGGTCTAGTGTAGAATTAGGCTTGAATTGCCTAAGGTTGGATTTTGGCAAATTTCGGATGATAGATGAGATTTTTATCCGAGGATCGGAATGGAATTCCGAGAGTTTCAGTAGCTTCGTTAGGTAATTTTGGATATGCATGCAAAATTTCAGGTCATTCGAAGGTGTTTAGGTCGGGTTTTGGATCGAATGTTAGTTTCAGAAGTTTTGAAGAAACTTAGGCTTGAATCCGTGTGAAAATGGAGATTTTGATGTTTATGATGGTGTTTTGATGTTACGAGCAAGTTTGAATGAGGTAATGTGATGTATTGGTGGCTTTGGTTGAGGTCCCGGGGGTCTCGGGATCATTTCGGATGGCCAACGGGCAAGTTTTGATCATAACATTTCTGCAAAAAATTGCAGACAGCTGTTACTCTATGCGATCGCATAGACAGGATAGCAATCGCATAGAAGAGTCTGGAGGGGCGAAGAATTAATGCTATTTGATCGCGTGAAATGCATTACGATCGCATAGGTTGCTTAGGCTATGCAGTGCGATCGCGTAAGTTGGGATGCGATCGCGAAGAGTTAGGGCGCGAAGCTATGCGATCGCATGGCTAGGCCTGCGATCGCAGAGAAGAAAAATCGAGGCTTGGAAAACTTGCTCTATGCGATCGCAATAGTGGACCTGCGATCGCATAGAAGGCGACAACTGTGCAGAAATAGATTAATTAAAAACCAGTCGCGACCCTAATCATTATTTCACTAATTTCACTTCGTTTAGAGAGGGTTTTGGGTGCTGTGAAGAGAGGAATCAATGGGGTAACGTCGGAGGTAAGTTTCTTGACTCAAAAACACAATTATATGGTAGAATTAACATCAAACTTCATGAATTTGGGTAGAAATTGTGAAGAATTAGGGCCTAGGTTTTGAAAACGAAAATTTGACTTTTGAAAGACCATTCGAACTTCGATTTCGATAAATTTTATATGCATGGACTCGTGGCGAGACGAGGAACACGTTGGTATGAATTTCAGAATTTTTCGAGAAGCGAGCCCGCTGTCCGGGTATTACCAACTTAGTGCATTATCGCGTATTATCGTGTAAATTAAATTGCGTTATGTTTCTTTGACCCGTAATTGATATAATTGTTGTTTGACTAGATTCTACACACGAGTCATCAAATTCAAAAGGAAAAGGCATCGCGGACAGTTCCACGACCGGCTAGAGGTGAGTAGTTTGTTTATATGGTAGCCTGAGGGTTCGAAACCCCGGCTTAGCACATTGTGATGCTAGTAGGGCGTGGCTCGCACCCCGTGGCGGGTGCGGGATTGATTGTAACTGGGGATTGAGACTTAGTCCATCCCGAATAAGAATAACATGATATATGTGGCTGAAAAACACTGTGTTTGATATACTTTGTGGGCTGTAAGCCATGTTTGGGGCCTTGTGCCGACCCGTAGCATCCCTAGGGGATAGTTATATAAGTGATAGCTCTATTTGCTTAATCACTGATCTCAGTCCTGGTTTGATATCACCATGTTGAAATGCTAAGTCACCTGCTTTTGGAAAATTAAATAAGAATTAAAGCATTTTCATAATTAAATGAACTGGAACCTGGAAATAAATAAGTTGAGTTGTTGTGTGACTCATATGCATGTTGTGGACCGAGGATGGATCGGGCTGCACGCCGCAGCGGTTGATATGAGGATCGGGCTGCACGCCGCAACGGTATTGCACTTGGGCTGTAGGCCTTCCGGAGTCTGTACACACCCCAGTGAGCGCTATCGACGTTAAATGGATCGGGCTACACGCCGTAGCGGTTATGTGCTTTGCATTGCATCTTTGCTGTGAATTATCTGTGATAATTGTATTGTACTGTTGTTGCTAGTTCGTAGGAGGATCGGACTGTAGTTTAGCTTCATTGTGTGGTATCCTGTGGATTTCTTGCTTTCAGCTATTAATATATACTTTTTACTCACTAAGTACTTAGTACTCACCCCTACTCCCCGCACCTTTGCGTGCAGATTCAGGTACACATGAGGGTTAGACGAGCACTCGAGCTTTATCAGAGTTAATCCGAGTTGCTGAGGTAGCTGCCGATGTTCGCAAAACCTAGCTTCTCATCTCATTTCAGTTAAACTTTATGCTTCAGATTTGAGTATATCATACAGTATTCTCCTTTACTATTCGGTTTTGTTTAGAGGCTCTAGACTTGTGACTCTAGGTCTTTGGGAGTGTTAGTTCGTTTTCGCACTTCTCAGTATTCATTCGTATTATTATTATTGGAGTTTCTTTGACTCATATATTCTTCTTGAGTTGTCCATTTGGGACTGATATTTATTTGTGAAAAACAAATGTTGGTCTGGCTGGCCTAGCTTAATTATTGGGCGCCATCACGACCAGATTTGGGTCGTGACAAGTTGGTATCAGAGCCTAGATTACTAAGCCTCGCGAGTCATGAGCCGGTTTAGTAGGCTCTCGCGGATCGGTACGTAGACGCCCGTATCTATCCTCGGGAGGCTACAGAACGTTTAGGAAACACTTCACTTTCTTGAAATTCTAATCGTGCGTACTTGATTCAGCTTGAGAAATAACTCTTGAAATTCCTTCCACACGTCCGTACGCGCATGCGAGCATTCAATAATACATTTGCATCGATGGCTGGAGATTCCCCGATCGAGGAGCGAGATGTAATCTCCGTGAGTTCATGTTGGGCCAATCTGGAGGACTTGAGGCTGAATCTTTACCTACGGCTTGAGCACCGAAGTGCTGATTATGCGAGCAAGTACTTTTACATTATGTGTTTGGTAATATCTTTATTAGCGGGGATGGCGGTCGGATATCCACGTGATGAGTAAGTTAGCTTTGTGAGGTGTATCTATGTGATCTTGGTAGTGACGAAGAAGTTTGTGGGATAATAGATGAACTGTTAAGCGATTCGTTCCTATTATGATCTGTTGTGTAACCCCAAATTGCGGGCGCGTGAAGAATATTGTCGTATCTCCTAGTTGGAAAGTTAAGTGCAATACGCGTGGCGGTATGAGTTCAGACTCAGAAAGACCCAATTGGCGGTATTTTATATGTATTATGATTCAAATAAGTGCAACGCATGTCCTTGTATCAATTTTGATAATATAAAATAGGTAGCATTTAGATTAATGTTGTTGATACACATTTTGATGTTGTCGAGTTGTAGCTGTGTTGTTAGGATGATTTTGGTGATTATCTGGCAGGTGAATAGGCTCAATTACAAAGGAAACTCTGGCGAAATTTTTGGAAAATTTGAAACTTAGTAAAAAATTTGGACACCTAGAGAATAGGCTTAACTGTTATATGGGTGAATGCAAGAATTGTAGAAGAGTTAAAATTTCTGATGATCCGTGTCTCCACAAGCTTGTGAAAGAGTGAGCTTAATCTCACCATGGTATTACGACAACAATAGAGTAATGAGTTGCGATATATGGCTTCGAGCTAAGTTGGGGAGGTTGTTGTTGATTAGTTGATTGTACGGTTATGTATTACGTTAGTTCTGATTTCAAGTATACTGGAGAACCAGTTCAGATTGCAGAAATTGAGTCGAGAATGGCACGAGTGAAGGAAATTTTTTTTTTGACAAGATGCCAAGAGATCAGATGAGAAAGAAGGAAGTTTTGATGGTCAAAATAAATTAGCATCGTCTTAAGAGTCACCTGAGAGCAGTATTATGTCCTGGTTAATGATTCTTGATCGCTCTTCAGCGTTAGTGCGATCGGTGGTTTGGAGGTGCGCTCCAAATATTATTGTGGTAGGTTGTGGGAGTGTGTCCCACTGGAAGATTATATAAGTGTGGCATATAGCCACTTGGATAGTTAAAGATGTAAACCAAGAATGAAGATTATGATAGTGTTGTTAAATTGAGGAATACACGCCTAGAGGGCACTTGGCACATTGAGTTATGAACTGGGGAGGATTACCCCGATTGCGATGGTTGTTCTTGTGTGTTATGAGAAAATGGGAGTTATTATGGACCTTTAAAATGTTATTAGACTGGTCAGTGTGATTAGAATCGGCTTGAGGTCGGTGGATAGATTTAATGTGAATAATGGCTCTATATCAGGCCAGATGTGTGCATTGTTGTAATGCGGCTCTCGTGGAGGAGTAGTTAGGTTGACGTTTCTTTATCAGATATTTCGCGTAGTGATGCATTGCGCTGGGTGAGTCATGAGCTCGAGAAAGTGCTTACATGTTAAGAATCCGCGTAGGAATGATGTTATATGAGCAGCTTCGCTGTTGAAATTCCAATTGTACATTGCACCTCAGTTGTGCTTGAGTTTTGTAGTTTATAACGTTAAATATCCCTTAGGAATGATATCATGCACTTAGAATGCTTATGACCGATATTCAGTATTTGGTTATAATGAGCAGATTTGGCTCGATGTGCATCTCTTTATGTGAGATCTATGTGTAGATCGGGTGGCACGCCGCCACGGGTATGTTATCTGGAGCGGGTTGCACGCCGCAATAGTGTAATATCGAGCATAATTTTCTATATGCCATCTCTGTATGCTTTACTTCCTATTTTCCAAGGAAAGTCTGTATTAGTGCGTAGGATTTGATAATTCCTTCCAGAGCTCATTTTCTTTAGTACCGCATTTGAATCGGTAACCCATTGGCACATTGGGGCATCATATGAGACATTTACTTATGTCTGGAGTGGCTTATTGCCCGGGCAGTTCGTACTGAGTGAGACGAGATCATTGAATTCGAGATTAGTGCAATCTGAGTATATAAAGTAAGGTAAAGAGCTAAGACCATTGTTTGGTTCAGAATAAGGTGATAGTCCTTGCCAAGAGTATAAAACTAATGAATTGTTGTCTCGATGGTGGCTAAAAATGTATACGGATCTCATCTGTCATGTCAGCATTGTAATAATTTGCACAAGGCATGTGTATGTCATGCAGAGCATGGAATGTGTAGTGATTCCTTCTAATCGATTAGATAAGAGAGCTTAAGATGATTAGGGAATATGGTATTGTTAAGTGGAAGTGGAAGAAAGATTTTCAGGCTTCTTGGTACTGAGTTCGTTGGCAGGCCGATATGGCTACGCATTTAGCTGGAGTTAGTTTGGTTGACCCTGAGTTGTACTATTGAGGAATAGGTTGAGTCTATCGTTATTGAGCTTGTTAGCGATCTCAGAAAAGATATGAGTTGTTTTTCGATGTTGTGAGACATTGTGATTTGTTAGTTATGGGCGCATGTGATGTGGTTCCATTGAGAATTCATAGAGAAAGTCAAGCGGGAAGAGTAATTGAGTGTTGCTCGGTGTATGGAGCATTGGTTATGGTCTATCGGGTTGTGTGTTGTGTGTTCTCTGTTTCACCGTGGGTGTAATGAATTGCGTTAGTTTCAGACATCAAATGTGCATGGTTGTTGATTTTGAGCATAGCGGCTTGATGTGCTTCAGGTGTAACGGTGTTGGGATAGGATCGCGCATTGTAGCGAGGATATGGGAGTTATGACCTTTCGGAGTAGATTCAGGCATTCTATTTCTATGATGTGAGACGAGGTCTCAGCCTTGTATTGTAATGGCATTGATGAGCTTGAGGTATAGCTCTCTCGTTCGGGTCATTTGTTATGATTTGAGTGTATTCGGATCGTTTCTTACTGGTGCGTGTATTATGCAAGATGTGGTTTAGACTTGTATTGAGTGTCATATCACCAGAGTGGTGTTGGATTCGAGGTGATCGTCGGGTTCATTAATGAATACAGACAGATTTGATCTCAGGTTGTTGGGAAGATAATATCGAGGATTTGACCCTGAAGTCTGTTGTAACATCAGTCAAGGGAAGTGGTTTCATGAATGGTTGATCGGAGAGATGATTGTGATTTATAGCATGTTTCATTCATCGTTGCCAGTATATAGAAGTGTTGGAATAAGACTTTAGCTAAGAAGAGGTTCTCTGCCGGTAATCGGTTGCTGGGGACAACAGCTGTGAATAGAAGTTATGATTCCAAGTGATTGGGTTAGACGGTATATCATATGTTTTCACCTGAGGGTGCAAGTATGGGTTATTACAGCTGGTTCGGGCTTACTCTGAGTTCATATGTGAATTTATGATGTTGTGCATGATTTTCGAAAAGTGCGACGTGGTTGTATGGTTTGGTTTATAGATTAAATGAATTGTGAAAGTTTGGCTATATTTTATTATCGGTGCTATACGAGATAGGGTGATGAGGGATCACCCCGGGTATATGGTTGGTAAGATCATTCAGCTACTGGATGGCTTCTATAACAACTCTTGATACGCTCGCAGACGACCGTTTGTTTAAGTTGGGGAGAATGTAACGACCCAACTCGTCGTTACGGGAGTTATCGCCCCATTTTCCCCGTTTTATGCTTCTATAGGTTTCAGTATATGTGTTTGGAAAATTTGAAGTAATTCGGATAGAGTTCGGGTAGAAATGAGAGAATAAGTATCTTTGTGAGAAGGTTAGATTGGAGAAGTCAACCGAATGTTGACTTATAAGTTAGAAGGCTCGGAATGGATTTCCGATGATTCAAATAGTTTTGGGGGATGATATGTGACTTAGGAGCGCAATCAGAGTTGAATTTGGAGGTCCGGTGTAGAATTAGGCTTGAATTGGCTAAGGTTGGATTTTGGCAAATTCCGGTTGATAGATGAGATTTTGATCCGAGGATCGAAATGGAATTCCGAGAGTTTCACTAGCTCCGTTAGGTGATTTTGGATATGCGTGCAAAATTTTAGGTCATTCAAAGGTGTTTAGGTCGGGTTTTGGATCGAATGTTAGTTTCGGAAGTTTTGAAGAAACTTAGGCTTGAATCCGTGTGAAAATAAAGATTTTGATGTTTACGATGGTGTTTTTATGTTACGAGCAAGTTTGAATGAGGTAATGTGATGTATTGTTGGCTTTGGTTGAGGTCCCGAGGGTCTCGGGATCATTTCGGATGGCCAACGGGCAAGTTTTGATCATAACATTTCTGCAGAAAATTGCAGACAGTTGTTACGCTATGCGATCGCATAGACAGGATTGCGATCGCATAGAAGAGTCTGGAGGGGTGAAGAATTATTGCTATGTGATCGCGTGAAATGCATTGCGATCGCATAGGTTGCTTAGGCTATGCAGTGCGATCGCGTAAGCTGGGATGCGATCGCGAAGAGTTAGGGCGCGAAGCTATGCGATCGTATGGCTAGGCCTGCGATCGCAAAGAAGAAAAATTGAGGCCTGGAAAACTTGCTCTATGCGATCGCAATAGTAGGCCTGCGATCGCATAGAAGGCGACAACTGTTCAGAAACAGATTAATTAAAAACCAGTCACGACCCTAATCGTTATTTCACTAATTTCACTTCGTTTAGAGAGGGTTTTGGGTGATGTGAAGAGAGGAATCAATGGGGTAACGTCGGAGGTAAGTTTCTTGACTCAAAAACACAATTATATGGTAGAATTAACATCAAACTTCATAAATTTGGGTAGAAATTGTGAAGAATTAGGGCATAGGTTTTGAAAACGAAAATTTGACTTTTGAAAGGACATTCGAACTCCGATTTCGATAAATTTTATATGCACGGACTCGTGGCGAGACGAGGAACACGTTGGTATGAATTTCGGAATTTTTCGAGAAGCGGGCCCGGGGTTCGGGTTTTACCAACTTAGTGCATTATCACGTTTTTTCGTGTAAATTAAATTAAGTTATGTTTCTTTGACCCGTATTTGATATAATTGTTGTGGTTTGACTAGATTCTACATACGAGGTGTCAAATTCAAAAGGAGAAGGCATCGCGGACGAGTCCACGGCCGGCTAGAGGTGAGTAGTTTGTGTATATGGTAGCCTGAGGGTTCGAAACCCCGGCTTAGCACATTGTGACTCTAGTAGGGTGTGGCTCGCACCCCATGGCAGGTGCGGAATTGATTGTGACTGGGGATTGAGACTTAGTCCATCCAAATAAGAATAACATGATATATGTGGTTGAAAAATAATATGTTTGATATATTTTATGGGCTGTAAGCCATGTTTGGGGCCTTGTGCCGACCTGTAGCATCCCTAGGGGATAGTTATATATGTGATAGCTCTATTTGCTTAATCACTGATCTCAGTCCTGGTTTTATATCACCATGTTGAAATGCTAAGTCACCTGCTTTTGGAAAATTAAATAAGAATTAAAGCATTTTCCTGTTTCTTCAAGTTTGTCATTCGCTATTACATCATAGAAACGAGATATGTCATTAGTGTAGAGATTATGAGCCTTTTCCCAAACTAAATAACATGTCTTGAATGGACGGAACAAGGGCATCAACTTGGAATCAATAGATCGCCACAGGATACTACATAACTGAGCATCGACCTTCTCCCACTGTGTTTTGGCCTTTTCATCACCTTCACCAGCCTTTTTTGTTAAATGATCTTGAACTCTTTGACCTTTACACCACAACTCGACGGATGAAGCCTAATCTAAGTAATTTGAACCTCCCATTAAAGATTCTTAGGTAATCATAACACTGGAACAGCTAGAACCCGGGTTTTTAGACCCGAAAGCATCGACTCCCAAAGACATGGTTGGATTATCACCAAATAACAAAAAGAATCAATTGAAAATTCTCTGAAACAGATGAAGAAAACACTGTGTTTGCCGGAAAAGTACTGTAGCTGTCGAAAAAATCAGTGTAGTCGCCGGAAAAACTCAAAGTGGTCGAAATTAAAAAATAAAAATTTGGATATGCTCGAAATTGGAGGGCGATCTAGCTGCCCTGAAGGAACGAAGTCAAAATCTGACCGGAAGGACAATCACGCGCCGGCGAGTGGGTGTCACGCGCTCGCCGGAAAATTCCTTCTGTCGGCGCGTGTGGGCACGTGGCAGCTTTTCTGCCGGAGAAATTTCACTGGTTTGGTCGCCGAAAACTGATCTATCTCGTGGTGGTATTGGTTTTTGCACAACACCGACGAATATCAATTTTTTTTTCGTACGGACAGGGCTGTTTTGCCGGAAAAAAAGGGGTTTTTTTTCTTTTTTATTTCCCGGAGTCGCTGGAATTTATGCACAGCGATAAATACCTCACGATTGCTCTGATACCATGTGAGAAAGCACAGGAGAAAAATATTTATTGATGTATTAACTATGATACAATGAGCCCTATATATAATACATATTCTACTCCTACTACATATCAAACTAGGACATATTAAAAACCTACTACATATGGGATTAGGTATCACAACCCAATTTCGGTCGTGATGGCGCCCAACACTAAAGCTAGGCCAGCCAGACCAACAATTGTTTTCACAATTAAATATCAGTCCCAAATGGATAATTCAAGAAGAATATATGAGTCAACAGAAACTCCAATAATAATAATATGAATAAATACTGAGAAGTGCGAAAAAGGAAATAACACTCCCAAAGATCTGGGGTCACGAGTCTAGAGCCTCTAACCAAAACCGAATAGTAATAGATAATACTGAATGAAATGCTCAAGTCTGAAACATATAATGATAACTAAATGGAATGAGAAGCTAGGTTTTGCGAACGTCAGCAGCTACCTCAGCAACTCGAAATAACTCAGATATAAGTTGGAGTGCTTGTCTAACCCTCCCGTATACCTGAATCTGCACAAAAAGGTGCAGGGAGTAGGGGTGAGTACTAAGTACTCAGTGAGTAAAAAGTATATAATAATAGCTGAAAGCAGGAAATCCACAGAATACCACAAAGCAAAGCTAAACTACAGTCCGGTACCTACCACGAACTAACAACAACAACAAATCATAACTAGCACAGATAATCTACAGGTAAAATGCAATGCAAAGCACATGACCGCTACGGCGTGTAGCCCGATCCGTTTAACGTCGACGGTGCTCACTGGGGGTGTGTACAGACTCCGGAGGGGCTCCTACAGCCCAAGCGCAATACCGTTGCGGCGTGCAGCCCGATCCTCATATCATATCAACTGCTGCGGCGTGCAGCCCGATCCATCCTCAGCCCACAACAATCATATATGTCACAAAGCAGCTCAAATTATTTATTTCCAGGTTCCTTTTCATTAATTATGAAAATACATTAACTTTTATTTAATTTTCGCAAAACAGGTGACTTAGCAATTCAATACTGTGATTTCAACCCAGGATTGAAATTAGTGATTTAAGCAATTATAGCTATCACATATATAACTATCCCCTAGGGATACTACATGTCGGCACAAGGCCCCAAACATGGCTTACATCCCACAATTATCAACACAGTGTGTATTTCAACCACATATAGCATATTATTCATATCCGGGATGGACCAAGTCTCACTCCCCCGTCACAATCAATCCCGCACCTGCCACGGGGTGCGAGCCACGCCCTACTAGCGTCACAATGTGCTAAGTCGGGGTTTCGAACCCTCAGGCTATCATATACACAAACTACTCAACTCTAGCCGGTCGAAGACTCGTCCGCAATGCCTTTTCCTTTTGAATTTACCGCCTCGTGTGTAGAATCTAGTCAAACCACAACAATTATATCAAATACGGGTCAAAGAAACATAACCCAGTACAATTTACACGAAATACGCATAAATACACTAAGTTGGTAAAACCTGACCCTCGGCCCGCTGCTCGAAAAATTGCGAAATTAGCACCAACGCGATCCACGTCTCACCACGAGTCCGTGCATATAAAATTTATCGATATCGGAGTTCGAATGGCCTTTCAAAACCCAAAAATTCATTTTCATGATTTAGGCCCTAGTTCTTCACAAATTCTACCCGATTTCAGGAATTTTGGTGTTGATTCTAGCATAAAATCATGTTTTTGAGTCAAGAAACTTACCTCCAGCGATTACCCATTGATTTCTCTCTTAAAAATCGCCTCAGAAGCTTCTTCCCGTTTCAAAATTGGAAGAAAACTCGACCTGCTCATTATAGGTATACTGTTCACGCGTTTTACTGCTCCCAATGAATTTCTTGTGAAATTATAATGAATTTAGGCTTTTGAATCACTCAATTTGACCTTATAATGAAGGAGATATGTAGGTTTTAATATTTGCAAATAGTGCAGGTTTTAATACGCCGTTAGGGGCAATTTCGTCATTAACCTGAAAATCTGGCCAACCTTACTAAAATGGCCAAACAATCCTCATACGATGTCCAAATTCGATGATTCTTTTTGATACAGGTCCGTAATTACGATACGGATCTACTTCTTCATTCAAAACAATAATCCAAGCTCGTTTGTTCAATATGGTATCATTTATGCTTGAAGAAACAATGTCGAAGCATAAGAAAAACGAGCACAACGCAACCCAAACCTATCCGAAACTCACCCGAGCTCCTCGGGACCGCATAGGAACATATTAACATGTCACATATGATCACGCAAACTTAGTTTCACTCTCAAATCACCAAAACTAACATCAAAACACCAAATTTACATCGGATTCAAGCCTAAGTTCTTCTAAAACTTCCGAAACACGCATTTGATCAATACCCAACCAAATCACCTTCGAATAATCTGAAATTTTGCACACACAGAAAAAATCACATATCGAAGCTACAGAAACTCTCGGAATTCCATTCCGATCCTCGGATCAAAATCTCATCTATCAACCGGAATTCGCCAAAATTCAACCTTAGCCAATTCAAGCCTAATTCTACATCGGACCTCCAAATTCAATTCCGGTTGCTCTACTAAGTCATAAATCATCCCCCAGAACTAGTCGAATCATCAGAAATCCATTCCGAGTCTTCTAACTTATAAGTCAACATTCGGTTGACTTTTCCTAACTATCCTTCTCACAAAGAGACCAATTGCCTCATTTCTAACCAAACTCTATCCGAATTACTTCAGATTTTCCAAACACATATAATGAAACATATAGAAACATAAAACGGGAAAAACAGGGCAGTAAGTCTCGTAACGACAGGTCGGGTCGTTACATCCTCCCCAACTTAAACAAACGCTTGTCCTCGAGCGTATCGAGAGTTGCCCTAGAAGCCAACCAGTAGCTGAATGATCTTACCAACCATATACCCGGGGTGATCCCTCATCACCCTATCTTACATAGCGCCGATAACACAATACAGCCAAACTTTCACAATTTATTTAATCTATAAACCAAACCATACAACCACGTCGCACTTTCCGAAAATCATACACCAGATCAGAAATTCACATCTGAACTCAGAGTACGCTCGAACCAGCTGTAATACCCATACTTACACCCTCGGGTGAAAACATATGATATACCGCCTAAACCAAACACTTGGAATCATAACTTCTATTCACAGCAGTTGTCCCCAGCAACCAATTACCGGCAGAGAACCTCTTATTAGCTAAAGCCTTATTTCCACACTTTCCTATACTGCTAATGATGAATGAAACACACTATAAATCGTAATCATCTCTCAGATCAACCACTCATGAAACCACTTCCCTTAACTGATATCACAACAGATTTATGGGTCAAACCTCGATATTATCTTCCTAAGAAGCTGAGATCAAATCTGCCTGTATTCTTTAATGAACCCAACGATCACCTCGAATCCGACACCACTCTGGTGATATGGTACCTCCATACAAGTCTAAACCACGTCTTGTATAATACACGCACCAGTAAGAAACAATCTGAGCACACTCAAATCAGGGCAATGACTCAAACGAAAGAGTTGTACCTCAAGCTCATCAATACCATTACAATACAAGGTTGAGACCCCGTCTCACATCACAGAAATAGAATGCCTGAATCAACCTCGAAATGTCATAATTCCCATAGCCTCGCTATAATGCGCGATCCTATCCCAACACCGTTACACCTGAAGCACATCAAGCCGCTATGCTCAAAATCAACAACCATGCACATTTGATTTCTGAAACTAACGCAATTCATTACACCCACAGTGAAACAGAGAACACACAACACACAACCCGATAGACCATAACCAATGCTCCATACACCGAGCAACACTCAATTACTCTTCCCACTTGACTTTCTCTATGAATTCTCAATGGAACAGCACCACATGTGCCCATAACTAACAAATCACAATGTCTCACAACATCGAAAAAAAACTCATATCTTTTCTCAGATCGCTAACAAGCTCAATAACGATAGACTCAACCTATTCCTCAATAGTACAACTCAGGGTCAACCAAACTAACTCCAGCCAAATGCGTAGCCATATCGGCCTGCCAATGAACTCAGTACCAAGAAGCCTAAAAATGTTTCTTCCACTTCTCTAACTCCTACCGAAGCCACCAAATAATACCGAAATTCACAATATCACCCAGTTACATGCCCGATCATACAAAACGCATCCAAAATATAACATACCAGCGAATAAAGATTCACCACCTCAACATAACCTGTACATCAGATCTCCATATAACACACAATTCATCATACCTGATCCCAATTTCCACCGTGTGAATACATGCACCCATTTGATACTTAATCATTCCATGACAGATACTCAATATTTACCTGAGCTACCATTCAAACCCAAATACCACTAGTGGACCCAACAAGAGCATGTAATACTACTGAAATTTAATCAGTTTAATCATATTACCTTTTTCTGAAACACATACTCGCATCAACTCGCTATGATTAGCAACACCATTTCCTTGGACATATGAGGGCCATTCACCCTAATCATATGAAGCTCTATTATCTAATCGCTTAGAAGGAATCACTACACATTCCATGCTCTGCATGACATACTCATGCCTTATGCAAATTCTTACAATGCTGACATGACGGATGAGATCCGTATACATTCTTAGCCACCGTCGAGACAACAATTCATTAGTTTTATACTCTTGGCAAGGACTTTCACCTTATTCTGAACCAAACAATGGCCTTAGCTCTTTACTTTACTTCATATACTCAGATTTCACCGATCCCAAATTCAATGATCTCGTTTCACTCAGTACGAACTGCTCGGGCAATAAGCCACTCCAAACATAAGTAAATGTCTCATATGATGCCCCAATGTGCCAATGGGTTACCGATTCGAATGCGGTACTAAAGAAAACGGGCTTTGAAAGGAAATTATCAAATCCTACGCACTAACACAGACTTTCCTTGGAAAACAGGATGCAAGACATACCATGATGGCATATAGAGAACTATACTCGATACCACACTGTTGCAGCGTGCAACCCACTCCAGATAGCATACCCAGGGCGGCGTGCCACCCGATCAACACATAACTATCACATAAGAACATGCTCATCAAGCCAAATTTGCTCATTACAACATAATACAGAGTATCGGTCGTACGCATGCTAAGTGCATGACATCATCCCTAAGGGATATTTAACGTTATAAACTACAAAACTCAAGCACAACTAAGGTGCGATGTACAATTGGAATTTCAAAAGCCAAGATGCTCGTATAACGTCATTCCTACACGGATTCGTAACATATAATAATTTCTCAAGCCATTACACACTCACCTAGCGCAATGCATCACTACGCGAAACATCCGACAAAGAAACATCAACTAACTACTCCTCCACGAGGACCGCATTAGAAAATTCCTAATTATTTTCTTTTAAAAATCTTATTATTTCGCGTAAAATAAAAAAATAAAATACATCCCCTCAAAAATTCATTTACGAATTTATTATACCTACCGTTGATGTATTAAAAGAAGAAAGATATAAATTTTTCCAAAAAGAGGGATGCAACACGAGGACTTCCCGTGGGTCACCCATCCTAGTACTACTCTCGCCCAAGCACGCTTCACTTCGGAGTTCCGATGGGATCCGGTGCGTTAGTGCTGGTATGATCGCATCCGACATTCCTTGCACTCTAAATTCCCTTATTACCTTTCCTCCTCCCGCTTTGGGTCCCAACGTCCTTAAAACGACCGCTCATTTATCCGTTTTACGCGATTCCTCTTTTGATATTATGTATTCTTCGCGGCCAAAAGCGTTGACCAATAAAAATAAGCCGCACTCGACGATAATATCACAATCGGAGGGCCCCGCATGCATATCTCTCTAGGCCGCACGGAACGACGACACCGCAACTTGACGTCTTACGGATGCCGCCTTCGAGGCCAAGGCGCAGCGACATGTCAAGTGCAACGGCGTTAAGCCCGCAAGGTCGTGAGATCTACAATATCTATCTTTTAAAGTATTTTCCTTATTTTTATTTTTTCCTAATTATTTTCTTTTAAAAATCTTATTATTTCGCGTAAAATAAAAAAATAAAATACATCCCCTCAAAAATTCATTTACGAATTTATTATACCTACCGTTGATGTATTAAAAGAAGAAAGATATAAATTTTTCCAAAAAGAGGGATGCAACACGAGGACTTCCCGGGGGTCACCCATCCTAGTACTACTCTCGCCCAAGCGCGCCTCACTTCGGAGTTCTGATGGGATCCGGTGCGTTAGTGCTGGTATGATCGCATCCGACATTCCTTGCACTCTAATTTCCCTTATTACCTTTCCTCCTCCCGCTTTGAGTCCCAACGTCCTTAAAACGACCGCTCATTTATCCGTTTTACGCGATTCCTCTTTTGATATTATGTATTCTTCGTGGCCAAAAGCGTTGACCAATAAAAATAAGCCGCACTCGACGATAATATCACAATCAGAGGGCCCCGCATGCATATCTCTCTAGGCCGCACGGAACGACGACACCGCAACTTGACGACTTACGGATGCCGCCTTCGAGGCCAAGGCGCAGCGACATGTCAAGTGCAACGGCGTTAAGCCCGCAAGGTCGTGAGATCTACAATATCTAACTTTTAAAGTATTTTCCTTATTTTTATTTTTTCCTAATTATTTTCTTTTAAAAATCTTATTATTTCGCGTAAAATAAAAAAATAAAATACATCCCCTCAAAAATTCATTTACGAATTTATTATACCTACCGTTGATGTATTAAAAGAAGAAAGATATAAATTTTTCCAAAAAGAGGGATGCAACACGAGGACTTCCCAATGGGTCACCCATCCTAGTACTACTCTCGCCCGAGCGCGCTTAACTTCGGAGTTCTGATGGGATCCGGTGCGTTAGTGCTGGTATGATCGCATCCGACATTCCTTGCACTCTAAATTCTCTTATTACCTTTCCTCCTCCCGCTTTGGGTCCCAACGTCCTTAAAACGACCGTTCATTTATCCGTTTTACGCGATTCCTCTTTTGATCTTATGTATTCTTCGCGGCCAAAAGCGTTGACCAATAAAAATAAGCCGCACTCGACGATAATATCACAATCGGAGGGCCCCGCATGCATATCTCTCTAGGCCGCACGGAACGACGACACCGCAACTTGACGTCTTACGGATGCCGCCTTCGAGGCCAAGGTGCATCGACATGTCAAGTGCAACGGCGTTAAGCCCGCAAGATCGTGAGATCTACAATATCTAACTTTTAAAGTATTTTCCTTATTTTTATTTTTTCCTAATTATTTTCTTTTAAAAATCTTATTATTTCGCGTAAAATAAAAAAATAAAATTCATCCCCTCAAAAATTCATTTACAAATTTATTATACCTACCGTTGATGTATTAAAAGAAGAAAGATATAAATTTTTCCAAAAAGAGGGATGCAACACGAGGACTTCCCAGGGGGTCACCCATCCTAGTACTACTCTCGCCCGAGTGCGCTTAACTTCGGAGTTCTGATGGGATCCGGTGCGTTAGTGCTGGTATGATCGCATCCGACATTCCTTGCACTCTAAATTGCCTTATTACCTTTCCTCCTCCCGCTTTGGGTCCTAACGTCCTTAAAACGACCGCTCATTTATCCGTTTTACGCGATTCCTCTTTTGATCTTATGTATTCTTCGCGGCCAAAAGCGTTGACCAATAAAAATAAGCCGCACTCGACGATAATATCACAATCAGAGGGCCCCGCATGCATATCTTTCTAGGCCGCACGGAACGACGACACCACAACTTGACGTCTTACGGATGCCGCCTTCGAGGCCAAGGCGCAGCGACATGTCAAGTGCAACGGCGTTAAGCCCGCAAGGTCGTGAGATCTACAATATCTATCTTTTAAAGTATTTTCTTTAGTTTTATTATTTCCTAATTATTTTCTTTTAAAAATCTTATTATTTCGCGTAAAATAAAAAAATAAAATACATCCCCTCAAAAATTCATTTACGAATTTATTATACCTACCGTTGATCTATTAAAAGAAGAAAGATATAAATTTTTCCAAAAAGAGGGATGCAACACGAGGACTTCCCAGGGGGTCACCCATCCTAGTACTACTCTCGCGCAAGCACGCTTAGCTTCGGAGTTCTGATGGGATCCGGTGCGTTAGTGCTGGTATTATCGCATCCGACATTCCTTGCACTCTAAATTCCCTTATTACCTTTCCTCCTCCCGCTTTGGGTCCCAACGTCCTTAAAACGACCGCTCATTTATCCGTTTTACGTGATTCCTCTTTTGATCTTATGTATTCTTCGCGGCCAAAAGCGTTGACCAATAAAAATAAGCCGCACTCGACGATAATATCACAATCGGAGGGCCCCGCATGCATATCTCTCTAGGCCGCACGGAACGACGACACCGCAACTTGACGTCTTACGGATGCCGCCTTCGAGGCCAAGGCGCGGCGACATGTCAAGTGCAACGGCGTTAAGCCCGCAAGGTCGTGAGATCTACAATATCTATCTTTTAAAGTATTTTCCTTATTTTTATTTTTTCCTAATTATTTTCTTTTAAAAATCTTATTATTTCGCGTAAAATAAAAAAATAAAATACATCCCCTCAAAAATTCATTTACGAATTTATTATACCTACCGTTGATGTATTAAAAGAAGAAAGATATAAATTTTTCCAAAAAGAGGGATGCAACACGAGGACTTCCCGGGGGTCACCCATCCTAGTACTACTCTCGCCCAAGCACGCTTCACTTCGGAGTTCCGATGGGATCCGGTGCGTTAGTGCTGGTATGATCGCATCCGACATTCCTTGCACTCTAAATTCCCTTATTACCTTTCCTCCTCCCGCTTTGGGTCCCAACGTCCTTAAAACGACCGCTCATTTATCCGTTTTACGCGATTCCTCTTTTGATCTTATGTATTCTTCGCGGCCAAAAGCGTTGACCAATAAAAATAAGCCGCACTCGACGATAATATCACAATCGGAGGGCCCCGCATGCATATCTCTCTAGGCCGCACGGAACGACGACACCGCAACTTGACGTCTTACGGATGCCGCCTTCGTGGCCAAGGCGCAGCGACATGTCAAGTGCAACGGCGTTAAGCCCGCAAGGTCGTGAGATCTACAATATCTATCTTTTAAAGTATTTTCCTTATTTTTATTTTTTCCTAATTATTTTCTTTTGAAAATCTTATTATTTCGCGTAAAATAAAAAAATAAAATACATCCCCTCAAAAATTCATTTACGAATTTATTATACCTATCGTTGATGTATTAAAAGAAGAAAGATATAAATTTTTCAAAAAAGAGGGATGCAACACGAGGACTTCCCAGGGGGTCACCCATCCTAGTACTACTCTCGCCCAAGCACGCTTACCTTCGGAGTTCTGATGGGATCCGGTGCGTTAGTGCTGGTACGATCGCATCCGACATTCCTTGCACTCTAAATTCCCTTATTACCTTTACTCCTCCCGCTTTGGGTCCCAACGTCCTTAAAACGACCGCTCATTTATCCGTTTTACGCGATTCCTCTTTTGATCTTATGTATTCTTCGCGGCCAAAAGTGTTGACCAATAAAAATAAGCCGCACTCGACGATAATATCACAATCATAGGGCCCCGCATGCATATCTCTCTAGGCCGCACGGAACGACGACACCGCAACTTGACGTCTTACGGATGCCGCCTTCGAGGCCAAGGCGCAGCGACATGTCAAGTGCAACGGCGTTAACCCCGCAAGGTCGTGAGATCTACAATATCTATCTTTTAAAGTATTTTCCTTATTTTTATTTTTTCCTAATTATTTTCTTTTAAAAATCTTATTATTTCGCGTAAAATAAAAAAGAAAAATACATCCCCTCAAAAATTCATTTACGAATTTATTATACCTACCGTTGATGTATTAAAAGAAGAAAGATATAAATTTTTCCAAAAAGAGGGACGCAACACGAGGACTTCCCAGGGGGTCACCCATCCTAGTACTACTCTCGCCCAAGCACGCTTAACTTCGGAGTTCTGATGGGATCCGGTGCGTTAGTGCTGGTACGATCGCATCCGACATTCCTTGCACTCTAAATTCCCTTATTACCTTTACTCCTCCCGCTTTGGGTCCCAACGTCCTTAAAACGACCGCTCATTTATCCGTTTTACGCGATTCCTCTTTTGATCTTATGTATTCTTCGCGGCCAAAAGTGTTGACCAATAAAAATAAGCCGCACTCGACGATAATATCACAATCGGAGGGCCCCGCATGCATATCTCTCTAGGCCGCACGGAACGACGACACCGCAACTTGACGTCTTACGGATGCCGCCTTCGAGGCCAAGGCGCAACGACATGTCAAGTGCAACGGCGTTAAGCCCGCAAGGTCGTGAGATCTACAATATCTATCTTTTAAAGTATTTTCCTTATTTTTATTTTTTCCTAATTATTTTCTTTTAAAAATCTTATTATTTCGCGTAAAATAAAAAAGAAAAATACATCCCCTCAAAAATTCATTTACGAATTTATTATACCTACCGTTGATGTATTAAAAGAAGAAAGATATAAATTTTTCCAAAAAGAGGGATGCAACACGAGGACTTCCTAGGGGGTCACCCATCCTAGTACTACTCTCGCCCGAGCACGCTTAGCTTCGGAGTTCTGATGGGATCCGGTGCGTTAGTGCTGGTATGATCGCATCCGACATTCCTTGCACTCTAAATTCCCTTATTACCTTTCCTTCTCCCGCTTTGGGTCCCAACGTCCTTAAAACGACCGCTCATTTATCCGTTTTACGCGATTCCTCTTTTGATCTTATGTATTCTTCGCGGCCAAAAGCGTTGACCAATAAAATAAGCCGCACTCGACGATAATATCACAATCAGAGGACCCCGCATGCATATCTCTCTAGGCCGCACGGAACGACGACACCGCAACTTGACGTCTTACGGATGCCGCCTTCGAGGCCAAGGCGCAGCGACATGTCAAGTGCAACGGCGTTAAGCCCGCAAGGTCGTTAGATCTACAATATCTATCTTTCAAAGTATTTTCCTTATTTTTATTTTTTCCTAATTACTTTCTTTTAAAAATCTTATTATTTCGCGTAAAATAAAAAATTAAAATACATCCCCTCAAAAATTCATTTACGAATTTATTATACCTACCGTTGATGTATTAAAAGAAGAAAGATATAAATTTTTCCAAAAAGAGAGATGCAACACGAGGACTTCCCAGGGGGTCACCCATCCTAGTACTACTCTCGCCCAAGCACGCTTCACTTCGGAGTTCTGATGGGATCCGGTGCGTTAGTGCTGGTATGATCGCATCCGACATTCCTTGCACTCTAAATTACCTTATTACCTTTCCTCCTCCCGCTTTGGGTCCCAACGTCCTTAAAACGACCGCTCATTTATCCGTTTTACGCGATTCCTCTTTTGATCTTATGTATTCTTCGCGGCCAAAAGCGTTGACCAATAAAAATAAGCCGCACTCGACGATAATATCACAATCGGAGGGCCCCGCATGCATATCTCTCTAGGCCGCACGGAACGACGACACCGCAACTTGACGTCTTACGGATGCCGCCTTCGAGGCCAAGGCGCACCGACATGTCAAGTGCAACGGCGTTAAGCCCGCAAGGTCGTGAGATCTACAATATCTATCTTTTAAAGTATTTTCCTTATTTTTATTTTTTCCTAATTATTTTCTTTTAAAAATCTTATTATTTCGCGTAAAATAAAAAAATAAAATACATCCCCTCAAAAATTCATTTACGAATTTATTATACCTACCGTTGATGTATTAAAAGAAGAAAGATATAAATTTTTCCAAAAAGAGGGATGCAACACGAGGACTTCCCGTGGGTCACCCATCCTAGTACTACTCTCGCCCAAGCACGCTTCACTTCGGAGTTCTGATGGGATCCGGTGCGTTAGTGCTGGTATGATCGCATCCGACATTCCTTGCACTCTAAATTCCCTTATTACCTTTCCTCTTCCCGCTTTGGGTCCCAACGTCCTTAAAACGACCGCTCATTTATCCGTTTTACGCGATTCCTCTTTTGATCATATGTATTCTTCGCGGCCAAAAGCGTTGACCAATAAAAATAAGCCGCACTCGACGATAATATCACAATCAGAGGGCCCCGCATGCATATCTCCGTAGGCCGCACGGAACGACGACACCGCAACTTGACGTCTTACGGATGCCGCCTTCGAGGCCAAGGCGCAGCGACATGTCAAGTGCAACGGCGTTAAGCCCGCAAGGTCGTGAGATCTACAATATCTATCTTTTAAAGTATTTTCCTTATTTTTATTTTTTCCTAATTATTTTCTTTTAAAAATCTTATTATTTCGCGCAAAATAAAAAAATAAAATACATCCCCTCAAAAATTCATTTACGAATTTATTATACCTACCGTTGATGTATTAAAAGAAGAAAGATATAAATTTTTCCAAAAAGAGGGATGCGACACGAGGACTTCCCAGGGGGTCACCCATCCTAGTACTACTCTCGCCCAAGCACGCTTAGCTTCGGAGTTCCGATGGGATCCGGTGCGTTAGTGCTGGTATGATCGCATCCGACATTCCTTGCACTCTAAATTCCCTTATTACCTTTCCTCCTCCCGTTTGGGGTCCCAACGTCCTTAAAACGACCGCTCATTTATCCGTTTTACGCGATTCCTCTTTTGATCTTATGTATTCTTCGCGGCCAAATGCGTTGACCAATAAAAATAAGCCGCACTCGACGATAATATCACAATCAGAGGGCCCCGCATGCATATCTCTCTAGGCCGCACGGAACGACGACATCGCAACTTGACGTCTTACGGATGTCGCCTTCGAGGCCAAGGCGCAGCGACATGTCAAGTGCAACGGCGTTAAGCCCGCAAGGTCGTGAGATCTACAATATCTATCTTTTAAAGTATTTTCCTTATTTTTATTTTTTCCTAATTATTTTCTTTTAAAAATCTTATTATTTCGCGTAAAATAAAAAAATAAAATACATCCCCTCAAAAATTCATTTACGAATTTATTATACCTACCGTTGATGTATTAAAAGAAGAAAGATATAAATTTTTCCAAAAAGAGGGATGCAACACGAGGACTTCCCGGGGGTCACCCATCCTAGTACTACTCTCGCCCAAGCACGCTTAGCTTCGGAGTTCTGATGGGATCCGGTGCGTTAGTGCTGGTATGATAGCATCCGACATTCCTTGCACTCTAAATTCCCTTATTACCTTTCCTCCTCCCGTTTTGGGTCCCAACGTCCTTAAAACGACCGCTCATTTATCCGTTTTACGTGATTCCTCTTTTGATCTTATGTATTCTTCGCGGCCAAAAGCGTTGACCAATAAAAATAAGCCGCACTCGACGATAATATCACAATCGGAGGGCCCCGCATGCATATCTCTCTAGGCCGCACGGAACGACGACACCGCAACTTGACGTCTTACGGATGTCGCCTTCGAGGCCAAGGCGCAGCGACATGTCAAGTGCAACGGCGTTAAGCCCGCAAGGTCGTGAGATCTACAATATCTATCTTTTAAAGTATTTTCCTTATTTTTATTTTTTCCTAATTATTTTCTTTTAAAAATCTTATTATTTCGCGTAAAATAAAAAAATAAAATACATCCCCTCAAAAATTCATTTACGAATTTATTATACCTACCGTTGATGTATTAAAAGAAGAAAGATATAAATTTTTCCAAAAAGAGGGATGCAACACGAGGACTTCCCGTGGGTCACCCATCCTAGTACTACTCTCGCCCAAGCACGCTTCACTTCGGAGTTCTGATGGGATCCGGTGCGTTAGTGCTGGTATGATAGCATCCGACATTCCTTGCACTCTAAATTCCCTTATTACCTTTCCTCCTCCCGCTTTGGGTCCCAACGTCCTTAAAACGACCGCTCATTTATCCGTTTTACGCGATTCCTCTTTTGATCTTATGTATTCTTCGCGGCCAAAAGCGTTGACCAATAAAAATAAGCCGCACTCGACGATAATATCACAATCGGAGGGCCCCGCATGCATATCTCTCTAGGCCGCACGGAACGACGACACCGCAACTTGACGTCTTACGGATGCCGCCTTCGAGGCCAAGGCGCAGCGACATGTCGAGTGCAACGGCGTTAAGCCCGCAAGGTCGTGAGATCTACAATATCTATCTTTTAAAGTATTTTCCTTATTTTTATTTTTTCCTAATTATTTTCTTTTAAAAATCTTATTATTTCGCGTAAAATAAAAAAATAAAATACATCCCCTCAAAAATTCATTTACGAATTTATTATACCTACCGTTGATGTATTAAAAGAAGAAAGATATAAATTTTTCCAAAAAGAGGGATGCAACACGAGGACTTCCCGGGGGTCACCCATCCTAGTACTACTCTCTCGCGGGTGCGGTAAAAAAGAGGTGTGACAATGGGATCCGGTGCGTTAGTGCTGGTATGATCGCATCCGACATTCCTTGCACTCTAAATTCCCTTATTACCTTTCCTCCTCCCGCTTTGGGTCCCAACGTCCTTAAAACGACCGCTCATTTATCCGTTTTACGCGATTCCTCTTTTGATCTTATGTATTCTTCGCGGCCAAAAGCGTTGACCAATAAAAATAAGCCGCACTCGACGATAATATCACAATCGGAGGGCCCCGCATGCATATCTCTCTAGGCCGCACGGAACGACGACACCGCAACTTGACGTCTTACGGATGTCGCCTTCGAGGCCAAGGCGCAGCGACATGTCAAGTGCAACGGCGTTAAGCCCGCAAGGTCGTGAGATCTACAATATCTATATTTTAAAGTATTTTCCTTATTTTTATTTTTTCCTAATTATTTTCTTTTAAAAATCTTATTATTTCGCGTAAAATAAAAAAATAAAATACATCCCCTCAAAAATTCATTTACGAATTTATTATAGCTACCGTTGATGTATTAAAAGAAGAAAGATATAAATTTTTCCAAAAAGAGGGATGCAACACGAGGACTTCCCAGGGGGTCACCCATCCTAGTACTACTCTCGCCCAAGCACGCTTATCTTCGGAGTTCTGATGGGATCCGGTGCGTTAGTGCTGGTATGATCGCATCCGACATTCCTTGCACTCTAAATTCCCTTATTACCTTTCCTCCTCCCGTTTTGGGTCCCAACGTCCTTAAAACGACCGCTCATTTATCCGTTTTACGCGATTCCTCTTTTGATCTTATGTATTCTTCGCGGCCAAAAGCGTTGACCAATAAAAATAAGCCGCACTCGACGATAATATCACAATCAGCAGAGGGCCCCGCATGCATATCTCTCTAGGCCGCACGGAACGACGACACCGCAACTTGACGTCTTACGGATGTCGCCTTCGAGGCCAAGGCGCAGCGACATGTCAAGTGCAACGGCGTTAAGCCCGCAAGGTCGTGAGATCTACAATATCTATATTTTAAAGTATTTTCCTTATTTTTATTTTTTCCTAATTATTTTCTTTTAAAAATCTTATTATTTCGCGTAAAATAAAAAAATAAAATACATCCCCTCAAAAATTCATTTACGAATTTATTATACCTACCGTTGATGTATTAAAAGGAGAAAGATATAAATTTTTCCAAAAAAAGGGATGCAACACGAGGACTTCCCAGAG
This sequence comes from Nicotiana noctiflora, assembly GCA_032618575.1. Classification (NCBI taxonomy): domain Eukaryota; kingdom Viridiplantae; phylum Streptophyta; class Magnoliopsida; order Solanales; family Solanaceae; genus Nicotiana; species Nicotiana noctiflora. Next base: position 91,747 of record JASVEL010003103.1, read on the forward strand.
GGGTCACCCATCCTAGTACTACTCTCGCCCAAGCACGCTTAACTTCGGAGTTCTAATGGGATCCGGTGCGTTAGTGCTGGTATGATCGCATCCGACATTCCTTGCACTCTAAATTCCCTTATTACCTTTCCTCCTCCCGCATTGGGTCCCAACGTCCTTAAAACGACCGCTCATTTATCCGTTTTACGCGATTCCTCTTTTGATCTTATGTATTCTTCGCGGCCAAAAGCGTTGACCAATAAAAATAAGCCGCACTCGACGATAATATCACAATCGGAGGGCCCCGCATGCATATCTCTCTAGGCCGCACGGAACGACGACTTACGGATGCCGCCTTCGAGGCCAAGGCGCAACGACATGTCAAGTGCAACGGCGTTAAGCCCGCAAGGTCGTGAGATCTACAATATCTATCTTTTAAAGTATTTTCCTTATTTTTATTTTTTCCTAATTATTTTCTTTTAAAAATCTTATTATTTTGCGTAAAATAAAAAAATAAAATACATCCCCTCAAAAATTCATTTACGAATTTATTATACCTACCGTTGATGTATTAAAAGAAGAAAGATATAAATTTTTCCAAAAAGAGGGATGCAACACGAGGACTTCCCGGGGGTCACCCATCCTAGTACTACTCTCGCCCAAGCACGCTTAGCTTCGGAGTTCGATGGGATCCGGTGCGTTAGTGCTGGTATGATCGCATCCGACATTCCTTGCACTCTAAATTCCCTTATTACCTTTCCTCCTCCCGCTTTGGGTCCCAACGTCCTTAAAACGACCGCTCATTTATCCGTTTTACGCGATTCCTCTTTTGATCTTATGTATTCTTCGCGGCCAAAAGCGTTGACCAATAAAAATAAGCCGCACTCGACGATAATATCACAATCGGAGGGCCCCGCATGCATATCTCTCTAGGCCGCACGGAACGACGACACCGCAACTTGACGTCTTACGGATGCCGCCTTCGAGGCCAAGGCGCAGCGACATGTCAAGTGCAACGGCGTTAAGCCCGCAAGGTCGTGAGATCTACAATATCTATCTTTTAAAGTATTTTCCTTATTTTTATTTTTTCCTAATTATTTTCTTTTAAAAATCTTATTATTTCGCGTAAAATAATAAAATAAAATACATCCCCTCAAAAATTCATTTACGAATTTATTATACCTACCGTTGATGTATTAAAAGAAGAAAGATATAAATTTTTCCAAAAAGAGGGATGCAACACGAGGACTTCCAGGGGGTCACCCATCCTAGTACTACTCTCGCCCGAGCACGCTTATCTTCGGAGTTCTGATGGGATCCGGTGCGTTAGTGTCGGTATGATCGCATCCGACATTCCTTGCACTCTAAATTCCCTTATTACCTTTCCTCCTCCCGCTTTGGGTCCCAACGTCCTTAAAACGACCGCTCATTTATCCGTTTTACGCGATTCCTCTTTTGATCTTATGTATTCTTCGCGGCCAAAAGCGTTGACCAATAAAAATAAGCCGCACTCGACGATAATATCACAATCGGAGGGCCCCGCATGCATATCTCTCTAGGCCGCACGGAACGACGACACCGCAACTTGACGTCTTACGGATGCCGCCTTCGAGGCCAAGGCGCAGCGACATGTCAAGTGCAACGGCGTTAAGCCCGCAAGGTCGTGAGATCTACAATATCTATCTTTTAAAGTATTTTCCTTATTTTTATTTTTTCCTAATTATTTTCTTTTAAAAATTTTATTATTTCGCGTAAAATAAAAAAATAAAATACATCCCCTCAAAAATTCAGTTACGAATTTATTATACCTACCGTTGATGTATTAAAAGAAGAAAGATATAAATTTTTCCAAAAAGAGGGATGCAACACGAGGACATCCCAGGGGGTCACCCATCCTAGTACTACTCTCGCCCAAGCACGCTTATCTTCGGAGTTCTGATGGGATCCGGTGCGTTAGTGTCGGTATGATCGCATCCGACATTCCTTGCACTCTAAATTCCCTTATTACCTTTCCTCCTCCCGCTTTGGGTCCCAACGTCCTTAAAACGACCGCTCATTTATCCGTTTTACGCGATTCCTCTTTTGATCTTATGTATTCTTCGCGGCCAAAAGCGTTGACCAATAAAAATAAGCCGCACTCGACGATAATATCACAATCGAGAGGGCCCCGCATGCATATCTCTCTAGGCCGCACGGAACGACGACACCGCAACTTGACGTCTTACGGATGCCGCCTTCGAGGCCAAGGCGCAGCGACATGTCAAGTGCAACGGCGTTAAGCCCGCAAGGTCGTGAGATCTACAATATCTATCTTTTAAAGTATTTTCCTTATTTTTATTTTTTCCTAATTATTTTCTTTTAAAAATTTTATTATTTCGCGTAAAATAAAAAAATAAAATACATCCCCTCAAAAATTCATTTACGAATTTATTATACCTACCGTTGATGTATTAAAAGAAGAAAGATATAAATTTTTCCAAAAAGAGGGATGCAACACGAGGACATCCCAGGGGGTCACCCATCCTAGTACTACTCTCGCCCAAGCACGCTTCACTTCGGAGTTCCGATGGGATCCGGTGCGTTAGTGCTGGTATGATCGCATCCGACATTCCTTGCACTCTAAATTCCCTTATTACCTTTCCTCCTCCCGCTTTGGGTCCCAACGTCCTTAAAACGACCGCTCATTTATCCGTTTTACGCGATTCCTCTTTTGATCTTATGTATTCTTCGCGGCCAAAAGCGTTGACCAATAAAAATAAGCCGCACTCGACGATAATATCACAATCGGAGGGCCCCGCATGCATATCTCTCTAGGCCGCACGGAACGACGACACCGCAACTTGACGTCTTACGGATGTTGCCTTCGAGGCCAAGGCGCAGCGACATGTCAAGTGCAACGGCGTTAAGCCCGCAAGGTCGTGAGATCTACAATATCTATCTTTTAAAGTATTTTCCTTATTTTTATTTTTTCCTAATTATTTTCTTTTAAAAATTTTATTATTTCGCGTAAAATAAAAAAATAAAATACATCCCCTCAAAAATTCATTTACGAATTTATTATACCTACCGTTGATGTATTAAAAGAAGAAAGATATAAATTTTTCCAAAAAGAGGGATGCAACACGAGGACATCCCGGGGGTCACCCATCCTAGTACTACTCTCGCCCAAGCACGCTTAGCTTCGGAGTTCCGATGGGATCCGGTGCGTTAGTGCTGGTATGATCGCATCCGACATTCCTTGCACTCTAAATTCCCTTATTACCTTTCCTCCTCCCGCTTTGGGTCCCAACGTCCTTAAAACGACCGCTCATTTATCCGTTTTACGCGATTCCTCTTTTGATCTTATGTATTCTTCGCGGCCAAAAGCGTTGACCAATAAAAATAAGCCGCACTCGACGATAATATCACAATCGGAGGGCCCCGCATGCATATCTCTCTAGGCCGCACGGAACGACGACACCGCAACTTGACGTCTTACGGATGTTGCCTTCGAGGCCAAGGCGCAGCGACATGTCAAGTGCAACGACGTTAAGCCCGCAAGGTCGTGAGATCTACAATATCTATCTTTTAAAGTATTTTCCTTATTTTTATTTTTTCCTAATTATTTTCTTTTAAAAATTTTATTATTTCGCGTAAAATAAAAAAATAAAATACATCCCCTCAAAAATTCATTTACGAATTTATTATACCTACCGTTGATGTATTAAAAGAAGAAAGATATAAATTTTTCCAAAAAGAGGGATGCAACACGAGGACTTCCCGGGGGTCACCCATCCTAGTACTACTCTCGCCCAAGCACGCTTGACTTCGGAGTTCTGATGGGATCCGGTGCGTTAGTGCTGGTATGATCGCATCCGACATTCCTCGCACTCTAGATTCCCTTATTACCTTTCCTCCTCCCGCTTTGGGTCCCAATGTCCTTAAACGACCGCTCATTTATCCGTTTTACGCTTCCTCTTTTGATCTTATGTATTCTTCGCGGCCAAAAGCGTTGACCAATAAAAATAAGCCGCACTCGACGATAATATCACAATCAAAGGGCCCCGCATGCATATCTCTCTAGGTCGCACGGAACGACGACACCGCAACTTGACGTCTTACGGATGCCGCCTTCGAGGCCAAGGCGCAGCGACATGTCAAGTGCAACGGCGTTAAGCCCGCAAGGTCGTGAGATCTACAATATCTATCTTTTAAAGTATTTTCCTTATTTTTATTTTTTCCTAATTATTTTCTTTTAAAAATCTTATTATTTCGCGTAAAATAAAAAAATAAAATACATCCCCTCAAAAATTCATTTACGAATTTATTATACCTACCGTTGATGTATTAAAAGAAGAAAGATATAAATTTTTCCAAAAAGATGGATGCAACACGAGGACTTCCCAGGGGGTCACCCATCCTAGTACTACTCTCGCCCAAGCACGCTTAGCTTCGGAGTTCTGATGGGATCCGGTGCGTTAGTGCCGGTATGATCGCATCCGACATTCCTTGCACTCTAAATTCCCTTATTACCTTTCCTCCTCCCGCTTTGGGTCCCAACGTCCTTAAAACGACCGCTCATTTATCCGTTTTACGCGATTCCTCTTTTGATCTTATGTATTCTTCGCGGCCAAAAGCGTTGACCAATAAAAATAAGCCGCACTCGACGATAATATCACAATTAGAGGGCCCCGCATGCATATCTCTCTAGGCCGCACGGAACGACGACACCGCAACTTGACGTCTTACGGATGCCGCCTTCGAGGCCAAGGCGCAACGACATGTCAAGTGCAACGGCGTTAAGCCCGCAAGGTCGTGAGATCTACAATATCTATCTTTTAAAGTATTTTCCTTATTTTTATTTTTTCCTAATTATTTTCTTTTAAAAATCTTATTATTTCGCGTAAAATAAAAAAATAAAATACATCCCCTCAAAAATTCATTTACGAATTTATTATACCTACCGTTGATGTATTAAAAGAAGAAAGATATAAATTTTTCCAAAAAGAGGGATGCAACACGAGGACTTCCCGTGGGTCACCCATCCTAGTACTACTCTCGCCCAAGCACGCTTCACTTCGGAGTTCTGATGGGATCCGGTGCGTTAGTGTTGGTATGATCGCATCCGACATTCCTTGCACTCTAAATTCCCTTATTACCTTTCCTCCTCCCGCTTTGGGTCCCAACGTCCTTAAAACGACCGCTCATTTATCCGTTTTACGCGATTCCTCTTTTGATCTTATGTATTCTTCGCGGCCAAAAGCGTTGACCAATAAAAATAAGCCGCACTCGACGATAATATCACAATCGAGAGGGCCCCGCATGCATATCTCTCTAGGCCGCACGGAACGACGACACCGCAACTTGACGTCTTACGGATGCCGCCTTCGAGGCCAAGGCGCAGCGACATGTCAAGTGCAACGGCGTTAAGCCCGCAAGGTCGTGAGATCTACAATATCTATCTTTTAAAGTATTTTCCTTATTTTTATTTTTTCCTAATTATTTTCTTTTTAAAAATCTTATTATTTCGCGTAAAATAAAAAAATAAAATACATCCCCTCAAAAATTCATTTACGAATTTATTATACCTACCGTTGATGTATTAAAAGAAGAAAGATATAAATTTTTCCAAAAAGAGGGATGCAACACGAGGACTTCCCGGGGGTCACCCATCCTAGTACTACTCTCGCCCAAGCACGCTTCACTTCGGAGTTCCGATGGGATCCGGTGCGTTAGTGCTGGTATGATCGCATCCGACATTCCTTGCACTCTAAATTCCCTTATTACCTTTCCTCCTCCCGCTTTGGGTCCCAACGTCCTTAAAACGACCGCTCATTTATCCGTTTTACGCGATTCCTCTTTTGATCTTATGTATTCTTCGCGGCCAAAAGCGTTGACCAATAAAAATAAGCCGCACTCGACGATAATATCACAATCGAGAGGGCCCCGCATGCATATCTCTCTAGGCCGCACGGAACGACGACACCGCAACTTGACGTCTTACGGATGCCGCCTTCGAGGCCAAGGCGCAGCGACATGTCAAGTGCAACGGCGTTAAGCCCGCAAGGTCGTGAGATCTACAATATCTATCTTTTAAAGTATTTTCCTTATTTTTATTTTTTCCTAATTATTTTCTTTTAAAAATCTTATTATTTCGCGTAAAATAAAAAAATAAAATACATCCCCTCAAAAATTCATTTACGAATTTATTATACCTACCCTTGATGTATTAAAAGAAGAAAGATATAAATTTTTCCAAAAAGAGGGATGCAACACGAGGACTTCCCA
>JASVEL010003104.1:0-85577 GCA_032618575.1 Nicotiana noctiflora
ACGTTTTCATCTCCTGTCCTTTTGATATGGTGGCAGCACATACAATATCGCGTCCATATTAGAGGTTATTGAAAATTAAGTTTGATCACTGAGTATTAAGCTAGACTTCAATGCTTGTATTTCGCCTTTTCTACTGTTGATATCATGGGAAGAAAGCAGCTCATTGGTTGCTAATTTCCAATTTCTAACCTCCTACGCTCCGCCATCCGTTCCAAGTTTAGGAACATAGCTAATAGTATAATATCACTATGAACAACAAGTCTACCGGACGAGGTTTGGACTCTTATCTGCTTAGTGACGTCGCATTGTTTCTTCTGTTTCATATTTCCTTGGATTCACAACTTTTAGGACTATTCAAAGGGAGGATGTTAAGACCTAAAACCATTCCACCTAGTTATACATATGATAAGATAACTAAATTATACCTATTACAATTACAATTACAGCCTCTGAATTCAAAAGGTTTGACTTGATATCTTTCAGCTGCCCTTTCTTCTTTCTTCTTTGCTCTATTGTCTTGTTCCTTCTATCAAAAAAAAAAAATTATTATAGTGGTAACCAAATAAATTAAAATTAAACAAAGTTCTGAGAAAACTAGATTCATTTGTCAAGACTTTTCTTCAATAAGAGAAGCTGGTGTTTATAGTGGGAGCTCTTAGGTTGAAATTCAAGAAAAAAATATTAGGTTCAAATTCAAGGAAAAATGTTTTTATAGTCCGAGGTTGAGGTCTTAGGTTTAAAGGTATTCAGGCAAAAATCAAAACAATAGGTGATTTTTCTCATCAAGCCCTGATGGACAGATTATCCGATAGCAAAATACAAGCAAAAATCAGAATAAGAGGTCATTTTTTAATTTTCATAAGTTCTAGCCTTGAAGGATAGACTATCCGGTAGCCGAACCGATAAAATTACTCGTAAATTGGTTAAACAACACGATTATCCAAATAAGAGATATCAAAAGCCTATAATTAATTGAGGTGCGCGCAAGCTAGCCCGAAAACCATAATTATCCAAATTAAAGACTTGGTGAATAGACTATCCGGTACCTGTTCTGGTGGGAGTGGAAAGTAATAAAAGAAGTAATAGAATCTATAAAATTAGTCGAAGTACAAGCAAACTAGCCCGAACACTACAATTATCCAAACTATAAACATACATGAATTAGGTTGGCTAGAATATGTGAGCAAGGGGTAAGAAGAACCCTGTGAAATTCTGCTAATCAATAAACTAGATATTAAGTAGTTAAATATATTAGGTGTGTATGAATAAAGCCGCACATGAAAAGTAGAAAAGAAAAATAAGCTACTTAGGAGTTGGATACTCTTAATGGTATGAGGCATTTTCGGGAAAACAATGCGAACTTGGCTCAAGCGAATAATATCACACCATGTTAAGAGTATCTTTGAGCCATTTTATCCACCCGTGGATGTAGGCCAAGTTACCGAACACGTTAAATGTTTGTGTCTCATTTGATATATTTTTCTTTTGTTGTCTGATTTATCATCATTCAAGTTTAGTTTGCTTTACTGGTTTTCGCGTGACACCCGATTATTTTGGTCCTAACAAGTGGTATCAAAGCCAGGTTCAAGATAGGTTCATCTTGGGGGGTTTAGTTATAGCCGCAACCTATTTTACAATAATCATAATTTTTATCTGAGAAATTTGGCCAGAGTGCTACTCTCGTTGAGACAAATTTTGCAGTGGAGATTTGGAGATGTGACATGTTGAATGTTATGTGAAAAAGGTGGATCAAGTTTATTTTATCAAAAATTCAGACCAAGGGGGAGAACTGTTATGTGTTTGTTCTGATTTTCTAATCATATTTAATTTTTCTATCTCTCGAAGGAAATGACAACAAATTTACCATAATTGAGTTTTTCTTCTTGTAGAAGAAAATTATAAATCTCTCATATTTGGCTAGTCCTTTTTCTTTGGACTTCTGTAAATATAGGATCCTTCTTTCTCATCCTGTAGCATTTACAATGTAAGCATAAAAGGGTTTGAGAGTCTTGTTTAGGGAGAGAACTTTTCGGGACAAGTGACAGTGTGTCACTTGTATTTGCCTCTTTGTGAGGTTGTTCTCTTGATATTTTGTGCTCTCTTTGATATAGTGGATTGCTCATCTCCGCCCGTAGACATATGTCAATCGACTGTACCACGTTAAATGTATGTGTCTCTTTTGTTATATTTCTCTTTGTTGATTTATCATTGTTCACGGTTTTCTTCACCAGCTTCTACATAACACCTGAATATTTTAATCCTAATTAACAACATCAACTAGAAAAATTCAAGAGGATTGACATTAATTCCCACAACCTCGGAATATCATCGTGCCATTGATCTTGCTCCTAATTAAGTTGCTTGTGTGATTGCTCGTATTCTTGTCTTTTTGTTTTATTGTTAATTTTCGCAGTAGTTGTCATTGATTAAAATCACAACTACTTTTCGAGAAAATCACTTTGAACCAACAATTCATAAATAGTTTCATTTACACTGTGTTTGGATCATTGTTCCCCATCGTTTTATAATGTATCGTATTGTATTGTACTGTACTGTATTGTATTGTTTTGATGGATACAACGTTTGAATAGACTGTAACGTTTGTTGTTGTTAAATAACATCTTTATTGTTTGGTTTGACTGTATTGTATTGTACTGTACTGCTAAGTTTACTAAAATACCCTCAATTATTTTATTAAATGTTGGAAATAGGTATAACACTTGAGACTAATGGTAGGGTCGAAGCATCTATATCTATGATTATTTTCTGCTATTTACATGTTAAATGACATGTACTTGTCAAAATATGTAGTACTAAATGCCATTTTTTGAAAAATGATATATCGGATCTAATACGGACACAAGTAGAAGATAACTAAACAACCACAATATATAGAAGATCTAATACGGACACAAGTAGAAGATAACTAAACAACCACAATATAGAGAAAACACATGAAGTGAAATGATATTGTTCCATATCTAAAATAATTCCAAACTTAAAGTGCATAATATAATAAAAATTTCTAGCAACATGACATACAAAATTCATATCAATCTAGTCAAAGTCTATAAAATCCTCATTAGCTAAAGCACAAAAAATATTTAGTCTAACTCAATTGCTAGGTGACGACATCAAGGTCAGTAAAAGAAATTTGCGGTCTTCCAATGGACACCCAATCAGTGTGCGACACAAGTCTGCATGTTTGCAAAGAAATATATAAGCTTTCATGTGCATACTAGGCTCTAAATTCAACACTTGTACCATTTGCCATATCTCACTCTCAGGAATAGGTGGCAGAGTTAAAAGGCGATTAATTGCATTAGCCAAATTATTCATCCCACCTCTCAACATATCAGCCATGCCTTCAAGATGATCATGTTTAGATTTTTTATTCCTGCTAGAAGTCGGTGCCTCTGAATATGCATTAGATTTACGTGCTTCCTGAGTTGATTGATATTGCTCATGTTGTCCATGTTCTTCGATATTTTCCAAAGAGGCAGCATTCATGGAAATTAGTTCATCTACCTCATCAATAGTCAATGGACTATCACATGATTTTCTCAAATTATTACAAGCAACCCTTTTTACCATATCTGCTCCAGTCTCAGCTTGCTTTCCAGTAGCTCTATCCCTTCCATATAGCTCAATTAGCTTATCATAATTTCTAATCGGCTTGTTTCTCCATTCAACAGCTTCAGGCTTAGCCTGCACAAAAAAAATAATATAATAATGCAAAAAATAAAATATAATATAATATTGAAGATTCTCACATACAAATTTAGCAACCACAGTGACTACATCAAGATCATTGCCAGAATCTCTTGATGAATCAATTCTTATATATATCTTCATAACATAAAACTTATAATTTGTGCTCTAATATTTCTTAGATCCTAGTAGAATAAAACTGCTAAAAATTAATGTACCTGTATCAATTGATCCCATACTTCAGATTCAGCATTCCACATATTTGTGTTGGAATCCCATGCAAACCCGTTCATCCCATTTTGAAAGGTGTCATAACACTTGCTAAATTTTGTTTTAATATTTCTCATTCGGTTGTGAACTCTCTCCTTGGTAAAAACTTTATCTGGAAATTTTGATTGCATCTCTTTCACTATATTATCAATGGCGTGTGCAGTAAAAGTTCTACCAACCCTGTTTCCAAGTGTGTTCTCATGATGGAATGCATCAATTAAGGCATCATCCATAGCATTTGACCAAATATACACTGTGTTATCTGAAAGATTTGTGTCGCTTGAGGATGCCTTTGACTTTTTCGGCATACTGATGACTACATAATTAAGAGATATTCATAAGGCTTAATAAAAAATTAAGCAGACATAAAATAAAATAAATGCCCAAATAAAATAAAATAAATGCATAGTACATAATACATTTTATTCAAACAATAGTCGAAATTACTTTCAAATAACATCTAATAAATAAGCACCAAAAAATTCGTTGACTTTTTTTCTCCTAGATGATTAAACTTGGTAATTAGCCCACATGTCAACTGCTATGCCATCTCTAATCAACTCCCCCCTTCTAAACTCCTCATTACTTTCCCTAGGGTTTGGTGGTTCTTCATGCACATCATTATCATTCACAAGCTCCGCATCAACTTGTGCAAGTAACTCATCATTTGGATCTGCACCTCTTAAGTAGTTGTGCAAAATATAACATGCAAAAATAATAAGCTTTTGGGTTTCAACACCATATGACGGTTCAGTTGAACTAGAAATTATAGGAAATCTCTTTTTAAGAACTCCAAAAGCTCGTTCAATAGCATTACGCAAAGATGCGTCTCGCAGATTAAATAATTCACGAGGATTTCGAGGTGGATTTCTTGAATACTCTTTCAAGTGATATCGCTCCCCACGATAAGGCGTAATAAGTCCACTTCTCAACATCAATCCAAGCATCAACAAGGTAGTATTTTCCTAAAGATAAAAAGTAAAAGCTATAATTATTTATTTTCATATCTAACTTTCCCTATATAAATATATAAAATATTTACCTTCTGGAAGTTTTAGCGGGTCTTGTCTATTTAACGCTTCTTCCATGATTCTTGAATCAGATGCCGTTCCTTCCCAACCAGCTAACACATATGTGAATTTTAAATCAAATGTGCATGCAGCCAATACATTTTGTGTTGGATAATCTTTTCTTCCACGGTATCTGGGTGCTTCACGTTGTGAAACTTTAACACGTATATGTGTTCCATCAATTTCACCAATACAATCCTGACATTATTATAATAAATTATATGCAATCAACCGTGAATTTAGCTAAAAGTTCAATAAAATTATATTTGTGTTCACCTTAAAATATGGGTAGAATCTTGGGTTGCTGGCAATTTCAGAAGGAACTTGAGAGCCATCAGGTTGTTTAATAATTTTTTCATATAACCCCAAGATCGCTCGCATGACAATATGAAAATGACGACTAACCGACTCCCCAGGAAAGATAAAAGCTAACTCGCGATTTGTCGTATTATGCGCTAATAGGTAAAGTGTTTTTGCAACTTGTTCTTCAACTGTAGCTTGAAGTGTTGGTCTAAGATCACCCTCTCTAACTAACATCTCACATAAATCGGTAAAAGCTAAAGGGGTCATTCTAATAATATTACGACAAAGTTCAGTTGAGAATAAATGACTCAATAATTCATGTCTAACTTGTTCACTTTTCAGTCGTATATCATGTGTGATCGTACGTCGGTCATTTTCAATTTCACGTACATAAGTCCAAAACCAAATAGCTACTAAGCAAGCAAGCATATGTAGCTAAAGAGCACACTTGTTCCAATATCTGTCTATTATTTTGATTATTCCGATCAGCCATCTATAATAAAATTAAGTGAGATACATCAACCAATATCATAGATGAACTAATCAGTGAAAATACTGAAAAGATTCAACAAAGTGACAGCAGTAATACCAAATAATTGACAGAAAAAACAAGCAGACAAATACACCTCATTAGCAATGTGAAGTAGTTCAATATAAAACGATATGAAAGTGATATAAATTAAACAAATACATAATGATATGAAAGTGACAAGCAGACAAATACATAAAGTAATTCAATGTAAGAAAAGTGATGTAAAAAAAGCAATGATGCAACGAGACCTAACCTTGTCAGAAAGAGATGTAACTTTGTGAAAAGTAGGTTGGAAACTGGAAAGAGAGAATTGAATTTGTTGACTTGCACGGCAGAAACAAGAGGAAGACAAAGTAGTTATTAGTCCTGGTGAATATAATATAAATAGTAGGGTAAAGGATAAAATTGAAATATAGAATAATAAGTATGGGCATAATTGGAAAGAAAAATACGGAACAATCCCACCACACGGATTTGGTTGTTTCATAAAATGAGGTTTTTCATTGTTCCGGAACAATGGATTAAACAATACGATACAATCAGTTTTATACAAACAATCAAAACAAACATTGTATATGGGGTAACAATACAATACAATACAACCGGAAACAACCATCCAAACACAGTGTTAATTAGTTAGAAATAAATTATGTCTTTATGGCAACGATACTTTACATGACTTTGTTACATGTCAACCATGTATATTTGCGTGTGCGTGCGGCTCCAAAAATGATCAATTGAATAGCCTTCATGAAAATTATAATGCATGAATTATACTATTGAGATTTGAGATTATTAATAATTCTTGGATTATAAAGTGCAATTTATTTTATTGGAAATCGAATACTCGGTAGACAATGAAAATCATGTGTTAGTTTTATGTGATGTTCCCGCTTGTTGAGTTAGAGGGGTTGACGATTTGCTAGCTTGTTGGTCATCTACGGTTGCTTAGAAGTTTAGTTCAGAACTTTTTCACTGAACTTAACGTAGTCAGTTCCCTACAAAATATTTAAACTGAAGATAATATTTATAACACTTTTTGATTTTTATCTCTTTTCTTTTCTTTGTTTGAAAGGACAATAAGTGATGGATCTAGTAAATAATTTTCGTTTCATCAATTGGGATGGTATACATAAACCAACACGCACTCCATTACGAAGTTCGTATCTTAGTTTTTTCCCTTAATAATTGATGGATATTAACGTTTCAAGCAAGAGACCTGCAAGTCTTCTGCAAAACTTTATCACAGTTCCTATGGGGTCCATATACTTCGTCCTACACTCTTAATAAGTTGATAGCTCGAAATATGAAAAAGTCGTGATAGAAATTGTTTGACTCAAAAGTTATCGATTACTTTATAAGTTATGGACAATTAAAAGTTGTGAGAGAAGGGTAAATCGTAATCAACTATAATAAACTCCGAAGATAGATCTATAGCTTTTATATTGCGAATCTTAATAAGAAGTGGCACGATTATGTGAACTATCAATGAAAATCACTGGGGGGGGGGGATAAAGAGAGAATAATTAACACAGAGAGAATGATAGAGAGAGAAATAATCAGAAGTTGTATTATTCAAAAATAACACTTGTCCTTACAATAAGAAAAACCCCTCTTTATATAGAGGAAAGGTTTTCTCGCTAAAGACAAAATTCGTTTAAGAACCACTGACGTCCTAAAAATATAAAAAGGTGGAGGACGCCCATATACGCGAGTCGACGCAACGCCTTCGTTGTTAAAGACGTGCCCTCGACGCTGTGCGGGCGTGATGAGAGATATGCTTGACCTTTATCACGCGTGGGCATGGAGGGAGACGTACTCGGCTCCTATTAGTTATATCCAATTTGACCCCGTACAGTTAGTCCCTCCACCTGTTGGAGATGTATTCGATATAAGTCTGCAATAGGGGGAAAGATCGACTCGCCGTAGCGTCGTTCATATATTGGCACGTGGCTTGCTTTTTGAACTAACGTCACTGGCGGCATGCGTCATAATTACAACTGCTCCCAAGGCAGGTCAGGAGGCGATTTGACGTTTCAGTTTCTCGCCCCTTTCTCTGACACTCACCTCTTCGAATCCCGTGTATCAGGGTACAATAAATAGGAAGAGGTTTCAAGTTTTTCTATCCTTTAGACCTCTTCAAGAAAAAGTTCTTCGTACCTTTGTTCTTTTCACAGTGACTTTCAGTAACTTTGCGTTTGACTTTCAGAGTTTTCTTTATAACTTTACAAGCCCGTTGACGTGTCTTGTCTTTAATCAAAGACTGATTATGGCGAAGGGTAGTCGACGTCGTGAAGGAAACGGGGATGAGGCCACTTCCAGGATTCCTCCGCTTTCGGAAGGTGGGAAAAAGGCCCGAAAGCCTCTTGTCCCTCTTTCCATAGACAATGTGCTTCCCCGGGAGCTATATGTTCGAAGGGACTTTCCTTCAAGGTGTATAGCTCCTGCATGGGAGAAGTCTAAGTTCTCGGTGTCGCACTTGGATGACCTGCGTGTCTCTTGTCAGATTTCAGACACGGTGGTTATGGAAGCGACCGGGGAAGATTTCGCCAATGTACACAGATCAGGGTTCTGTACTTTTTATAAATACCCCTTCATAATTGGGTGTGGTCTCCCCATATACCCGTTGGTGGAAGAGCTTTGTAGATTCTATAACGTATGTCCAGCCCAGCTCACTCCCAACACATGGAAAATATGTTGTATATTGACGACTTATGCCGAGAGGGCCAAACTTGGCGTCACGATACACCGCCTGCTGCAATTGTTCAGTCCCGGATTCATGAGGGGGACGATGTTGCAGCTGAAGAATCGCGGGATGAAGGGTTTGGTCGTCGAAACGGATAACAAGCCCAACCATCAATTTTGGTTGAAATTTTTCTTTGTCCAAACCTCAGATTTGGTGGCGGACCCCACTGGATTTCCTGAAGCGTGGAACCCCGAACGTAAGCGTCATTACATGCACTTAACATTTTCAATCATTTACACCTACTCGACCTTTGTAACCTCTCTTCTTTTTTGTATTTGAAGCCAGGGCGTCCACGCCCCGGTCCGTGCCGGACATTAGGGCGTGGGTGGGGCGGTTGATCCCACTCGCCGAAGAATGTAAGACGTGAGTGGCGTTTACCATTAAATATGGCCTTCCAAGTATTACGTCAGTTTCTGGTTTAGCGATTCTATTCTTTGGTATTACACTCTTTGACGTATTTTTCCTTGGTTAATGTGTTGGCAGCCTAGTGCGTCCCACGAAGGAGGAGAAGATGTCGTGATGCTGCTTCCCCGTCGGCGGACTCCGATTTCGAGCATGTAGTTCAGGAGAGTATAGATGAGTACATTCTTGAGACTACTCATCCCGTAGTCGAGTCGGTAGTCGAACCGACGAATGAGGAGAACCCTTCGCCTCCATCTCCTTCTACCGAAGAGGAGGCTTCGGAAGGCGACGAGCCGCCGGAGAGGAAAAGGCGCCGATTGCTTCTTAGTAAAGGCATAGCCGTGGAGCGCAAGAAGGCGGTTACCCGCCGTCCTAAGTCAAGGCCGGTCTTCATGGGTGATGCTATTCGCCCAGAGAGGGCGGCCCTTCTGAGCGAAGTCATAGTCGATACTACTTCCCCTCAAGTCGAAGGAGGCGATGTACCTGCTGTCGCCGAGTTGGCTGCTGGCAAGGAAGGAGCAGCTTCTGGACGAGCTCCTACGTCTACGGACATACCGCGAGAGGACTATGCTCGAGTGGACATAGCAACGACGGGGCGTAACCGTCGGCTTATGATCCCAACGGGATATAATATGTTGCTGGATAGTGAGCAGGCCGCAGCGGACATGACCTTACTGTGCACGACTGCTGAGACCGAGACCTTAAAAGATGTAAGCGATAGGGACTTATCCCGTCGAGTCGCTGGTGCAGCTTTGCATGTAGGCTCTGTTGTTAATTCTCGTTGTTTCACTATAAGCCTTGAGGCTTGTGCTGACTTGGGTTTTGTTTCTTTTCTCCTTTTTCTTTTAGACCCTCATTTTGGAAGCGGAGAGGGGCCGGCGTGATCGGAAAAAGAATGCCGTCCTTAGGAGGTCGATGAAGAAATACAGGGGGGTCCGAAGCAAGCATAAAATGCTGGTGGACCTTTATGCCCAGGACCCACAATTTCAAGTATTCCGCGAGGGGTTGGAGCAGGCGGAGAGTCGACTACGAGACCATACGGCCCAGTTTGAACGGGTAGATGTAGACTTAATGGCCGTTGTGGCTCAAAATACCGAGCTGGAGAATCTTCTTCGGCAGAAGGTGGAAGAGTTGGAGATTGGCCGTGTGGCGATGGCGGAGGCAGCTGAATTGTATGCCAGAGTTGATGCCTTAACTGTCGTGCTCAGGGCCAAAACGATGGAGGTTGATGCTCTTCAGCAGGTGACAGCGGCCGGTCCTATTGACGACGCGTCCCGTGAAGCGCATGACATGTGGGTGTACGCTGAGGCAAGGCAGATAGTTTTTGAGGAACTACGAGCCGTCAGCAGGGCCACTGAGACGGAAGTCGAAGACCAGCGCCGTCTGGTTAGGGTCGTACGAGAAGTTTATGGGTATAACCCTAATTCCCCGGGCCCGATGGGATATACCTTTGCGGATGTGAATCAGCTGGGCACGGGGTCCTGGATTTTTTTGCTGTTCCGGACCGAGGGCGGCGATGACCATGGTGATGGCACGATTGGTGCACCGGGGGTGGCGAAGGCTAGGGCGGTAGTTAGGTTGAATTATTGCTTTGATTATGTCGACGTGATTATTGTAAATGACTTGTACATGAAACATTTTTTGGAATAAATAGAAATCTTACATGCATACTGTTGTGTGTACGTCTTCTTTCGTACTTTTATCTTGTGTACTCATTGCGTGGTATCGACTTTTATCGAGTTAATTTGTCGTAGTTAGGCTGAATCGACTCTGGCCTTAGCTGCTTCTTTGCTTTGAAGCGGTTGTTGTCTTTCCCTCGGCTCCGATCGTATCGAGTCGAGTCGAGTTGGTTGTTTCGGCATTGGCATTAGCCTTTCGCACGTTTAGGGGTGGCCGTAGCCTTTATGCATTTGTGGATCTGCAGCTTATTTACACGTTGTTGGTGGCCTTAGCCTTTTATATTTTCATGGGTGGTCGTAGCCTCTTTATATGCTATTAGTGACCTTATCCTTTTGTGTTTATGGATGGCCGTAGCCTCTCTATACGCTACTAGTGGCCTTAGCCTTTTTATACGCTATTAGTGACCTTAGCCTTTTGCATTTATGGATGGCCGTGGCCTCTCTATAAGCTATTAGTGGCCTTAGCCTTTTTATATTCTATAAGTGACCTTAGCCTTTTGCGTTTATGGATGGTCGTAGCCTCTCTATACGCTATTAATGGCCTTAGCCTTTTGTACATTGGAGATGGCCGTAGCCTTTCATAAATTGGAGATGGTCGTAGCCTTTCATACATTGGAGATGATCGTGACCGGGATGGCCATAGCCTTTCATACATTGGAGATGGCCATGGTCGGGATGGCCGTAGCCTTTTATACATTGGAGATGGTCGTAGCCTTTCATACATTGGAGATGGCCGTAGCCTTTCATACATTGGAGATGGCTGTAGCTTTTCATACATTGGAGATGGCCGTAGCCTTTCATACGTTGGAGATGGCCGTAGCCTTTCATACATTGGAGATGGCCGTAGCCTTTCATACATTAGAGATGGCTGTAGCCTTTCATACATGGAGATGGCCGTAGCCTTAGTTCCTGTGATATGCCATTCGTGCTGATTTGTTGGAACGCTTGGTGTATCGGATTAGCCTCCTAAGCATTTCCGAGCATCTCCTTCGTTGCCTCATTAAAAACCTCTCCGAGAAAACTTAATTGGGATAAAACTCGGATGAGGGAAAAAGAGTACGACTCGGGAGATACTCTTTCTAGAAATGGAAATACTTGAGGTGGGAGATGTTCCAGTTGTTTTGGAGTGTTTTCCCATCCATGGTTTCTAGTCGGAATGAACCCTTGTCCACTATTGCGGTGATTTAGTATGGTCCGTCCCAATCGGTCCCCAATTTTCCTTCGTTGGGGTCTTCGGATGCTAGCGTCTTGTCTTTTAACACATAGTCACCCACTTTGAGCGGTCAAATTTTTGCTTTCTTGTTGTAATATCTTTCGATCTGCTGTTTCTGGGTTACCAGCCTAATGTGGGCTATCTCTCTTCTTTCTTTGGCTTCATCGAGATCTTGGAGTCGATTCGTATCATTTTCCGCTCCGCTTGTATACGAGTATCTTAGACTCGGTTCACCTACTTCGACTGGTATGACGACATCAGTCTCGTAGACCAGCGAGTAAGGCGTTTCTCCTGTGGAGGACTTGGGGGTGGTTCTGTGTGCCCATAGCACCTCTGGCAATAGCTCGGGCCACAGTCCTATGGCGTCTTCAAGCTTCTTTTTAGTATACTCAATATAGTTTTATTGGACGACTCTGCCTGACCGTTGGCGGTAGGATGATACGGTGTTTAGAGTATTCTTTTGATACACCATTTGTCGAAGAAGTCGGTTGTTTTCTGCCCGATAAACTGTCGCCTGTTGTCATAGGTGATTCTTTGGGGATGCTGAAGCGGCATATGATATTTTTCCAGATGAAGGCGATAAATTCTTGCTCGCGAATCTGGGCGTAGGCACCTACTTCCACTCACTTGGAGAAATAGTCAGTTAAAACTAATAAAAAACGTACCTTTCCTCGTCCGGCGGGTACCGTGCCTTGTGATATTGATTATACACGAAGGAACATTCCGTGCCGTTGTTATTTGAACCATGCACGAAGGATCATGCCGTGCCATGGATGTGAGGATGAGAGTAAAAACACGAAGAGTGATGCCGTGCAACTATTTGACATTTTCTTGTTTGATGATAGCTGTCTTTATTACACTTTGATTCTCTTTACTGATTTATTATATGTTGTTGATTGTGTTTTCCCCAGTATGATACTTCTTTGTTAATTGTGTTACTTGATAATCCTGTTATTTTGCGGTATGTACATATATAAAATTGCACAGGTTTATGTGAGTGTCTGGTCCTAGGCTTGTCACTACTTCGCCGGGATAGGCCAGGCACTTACCAACACATGGGGTCGGATTGTGCTGATACTGCACTTCTGTGCGTTTTTGCACAGGTCCAGGTTTTGAGCAGGAGCAGCAGCAACAGTAGAGTACTTGTGGGATTTCTAAGCATTTCGAGACCGAGGTAGCTTGCAGGCGTCCGCAGGCCCGGCGTCTCTTCTATTTATTTATGGTTATTGTTGTGGTCTCATTGTTCAGAGACAGATAGATGTTTATTATTTTCTTTCAGACCACTATGTGTAGTATTCCTTAGTAGTTCGTGAGTTGGTGACTCCACATCTTGGGTAGAGAATTTTATCAGTGTTTTACCTTATTATCGTTCATCTCTATTTAAAAAGACCTCCGCATTTATCAAATTGAATAATTATTTCTTGTTATTAGGTATGAGTATAAAAATGATGATATGAACAGGATAATGATGAATGAATTGGCTTTCCTAGCTACCACAAGTAGGTGCCATCACGATCCCGATGAAGGGGGAAAATTCGGGTGTTGACAGGCCTACGACAACCACATAAGTCCATTGGACTAATACGATTGTAGTCATAACAGATTGGGAGTAATGTAATACGATTGTAGTCATAGGACCTTCCGTTTATATATCTTATTGGGAGTAATGTCATACGTTCATACTAGGACGCATCGCCTTCGACAACCACATAAGTGCATTAGACTAATACGATTGTAGTCATAGGACCTTCCGTTTATATATCATGGTTGTTATTTAGTAATTGACCGTGAATGAATATGATTTCATTCATATACTAGGACGCATCGGCCTACGACAATCACATAAGTCCATTTGACTAATACGATTGTAGTCATAACAGACTGGGAGTAATGTAATACGATTGTAGTCATAGGACCTTCTGTTTATATATCGTAGTTGTTATTTAGTAATTGACCATCTATGAATATGATTTCATTCATATACTAGGACGCATCGGCGTACGACAACCACATAAGTCCATTTGACTAATACGATTGTAGTCATAACAGATTGGGAGTAATGTAATACGATTGTAGACATAGGACCTTTCGTTAATATATCGTAGTTGTTATTTAGTAATTGACCATCTATGAATATGATTTCATTCATATACTAGGACGCACCGGCCTACGACAACCACATAAGTCCATTTGACTAATACGATTGTATTAACAACCACGATATATAAACGATCCAATGGACTTATGTGGTTGTCATAGGCCGATGCGTCCTAGTATAAACAGAAGGTCCTATTACTACAATCGTATTAGTCATATACTAGGACCTTCCGTTTATAATAGATTGGGAGTAATGTAATACGATTGTAGTAGGACGCATCGGCCTACGACAATCACATAAGTCCATTTGACTAATATGATTGTAGTAATAACAGATTGGGAGTAATGTAATACGATTGCAGTAGGACGCATCGGCCTACGACAACCACATAAGTCCATTTGACTAATACGATTCTAGTCATAACAGATTGGGAGTAATGTAATATGATTGTAGTAGGACGCATCGGCCTACGACAACCACATAAGTCCATTTGACTAATACAATTGTAGTCATAACAGATTGGGAGTAATGTAATACGATTGTAGTAGGATGCATCGGCCTACGACAACCACGTAAGTCCATTTGACTAATACGATTGTAGTAATAGGACCTTCCGTTTATATACGTCGTGGTTGTTATTTAGTAATTGAACGTGAATGAATGTGATTTCATTCATATTCTAGGACGCACCGGCCTACGACAACCACATAAGTCCATTTGACTAATACGATTGTGGTAATAGGACGCATCGGCCTATGACAACCACATAAGTCCATTTGACTAATACGATTGTAGTCATAACAGATTGGGAGTAATGTAATACTATTGTAGTCATAGGACCTTCCGTTTATATATCATATTGGGAGTAATGTCATACGTTCATACTAGGACGCATCGGCCTACAACAATCACATAATTCCATTTAACTAATACGATTGTAGTAATAGGACCTTCCGTTTATATATCGTGGTTGTTATTTAGTAATTGACCATCTATGAATATTATTTCATTCATATACTAGGATGCATCGGCCTATGACAACCACATAAGTCCATTTGACTAATACGATTGTTGTAATAGGACCTTCCGTTTATATATCGTGGTTGTTATTTAGTAATTGAACGTGAATGAATATGATTTCATTCATATACTAGGACGCATCGGCCTACGACAACCACATAAATCCATTTGACTAATACGATTGTAGTCATAGGAACTTCCGTTTATATATCGTGGTTGTTATTTAGTAATTGACCATCTATGAATATTAGTTCATTCATATACTAGGACGTATCGGCCTATGACAATCACATAAGTCCATTTGACTAATAAGATTGTAGTGATAACAGATTGGGAGTAATGTAATACGATTATAGTAGGACGCATCGGCCTACGACAACCATATACTAGGACGAATCGTCCTACGACAACCACATAAGCCCATTTGACTAATACGATTGTATTCATAATAGATTGGGAGTAATGTAATACGATTGTAGTAGGAATCGTATTAGTTAAATGGACTTATGTGGTTGACGTAGGCCGATGCGTCCTAGTATATGAATGAAATAATATTCATAGATGGTCAATTACTAAATAACAACCACGATATATAAACGGAAGGTCCTATTACTACAATCATATTAGTCAAATGGACTTATGTGGTTGTCATAGGTCCTATTACTACAATCGTATTAGTCAAATGGACTTATGTGGTTGTCGTAGGCCGATACGTCTTAGTATATGAATGAAATAATATTCATAGATGGTCAATTACTAAATAACAACCACGATATAGAAACTGAAGGTCCTATTACTACAATCGTATTAGTCAAATGGACTAATACGATTGTAGTCATAACAGATTGGGAGTAAAGTAATACGATTATAGTAGGACGCATCGGCCTACGACAACCACATAAGTCCATTTGACTAATACGATTGTAGTAATAGGACCTTCCGTTTATATATCGTGGTTGTTATTTAGTAATTGACCGTGAATGAATACGATTTCATTCATATACTAGGACACATCGGCCTACGACAACCACATAAATCCATTTGACTAATACGATTGTAGTCATAGGAACTTCCGTTTATATATCGTGGTTGTTATTTAGTAATTGACAATCTATGAATATTATTTCATTCATATACTAGGACTCATCGGCCTACGACAATCACATAAGTCCATTTGACTAATACGATAGTAGTCATAACAGATTGGGAGTAATGTAATACGATTGTAGTAGGACGCATCGGCCTACGACAACCATATACTAAGACGCATCGGCCTACGACAACCACATAAGTCCATTTGACTAATACGATGGTAGTAATAACAGATTGGGAGTAATGTAATACGATTGTAGTAGGACGTATCAGCCTACGACAACCACATAAGTCCATTTGACTAATATGATTGTAGTCATAACAGATTGGGAGTAATGTAATACGATTGTAGTAGGACGCATCGGCCTACGACAACCACATAAGTCCATTTGACTAATATGATTGTAGTAATAGGAACTTCCGTTTATATATCGTAGTATATCGTGATTGTTATTTAGTAATTGACCGTGAATGAATATGATTTCATTCATATACTAGGACGCATCGTCCTACGACAACCACATAAGTCCATTTGACTAATACGATTGTAGTAATAGGACGTATCGGCCTACGACAACCACGTAAGTCCATTTGACTTATACGATTGTAAACATAACAGATTGGGAGTAATGTAATACGATTGTAGTCATAGGACCTTCCGTTTATGTATCGTATTGGGAGTAATGTCATACATTCATACTAGGACGCATCGGCCTATGACAATCACATAAGTCCATTTGACTAATACGATTGTAGTAATTGGACCTTCCGTTTATATATCGTGGTTATTATTTAGTAATAGACCATCTATGAATATTATATCATTCATATACTAGGACGCATCGTCCTACGACAACCACATAAGTCTATTTGACTAATACGATTGTAGTAATAAGACCTTCCATTTATATATCGTGGTTGTTATTTAGTAATTGACCGCGAATGAATATGATTTCATTCATATACTAGGACGCATCGGCCTACGACAACCACATAAATCCATTTGACTAATACGATTGTTGTCATATGAACTTCTGTTTCCATATCGTGGTTGTTATTTAGTAATTGACCATCTACGAATATTATTTCATTCATATACTAGGACGCATCGGCCTACGACAATCACATAAGTCCATTTGACTAATACGATTGTAGTCATAACAGATTGGGAGTAATGTAATACGATTATAGTAGGACGCATCGGCCTACGACAACCATATACTAGGATGCATCGGCCTACGACAACCACATAAGTCCATTTCACTAATAAGATTGTAGTCATAACAGATTGGGAGTAATATAATACGATTGCAGTAGGACGCATCGGCCTACGACAACCACCCGCAAAGATGTATCAGGAGTTGAGGCAGCATTACTGGTGGAGGTGGGTGAAGAATGATATAGTTGACTATGTTTCTAGGTGCCTCAACTGCCAGCAGGTGAAGTATGAGCATCAGCGTCTGGCTGGGTTAATGCAGCAGATTGAGATCCCATAGTGGAAATGGGAGCGCATCACCATGGACTTCGTATCTGGACTTCCATGGACTGTAAGGAAGTTTGATTCCATTTGGCTCATTATGGATCGGCTGACCAAGTCCGCCCATTTCATACCTGTGTGCACCACTTACTCATCGGAGCGGCTGGCGGAGATCTACATCAGGGAGATAGTCCGTCTGCATGGTATTCCAGTTTCCATCATTTCAGACAAAGGCACTCACTTCACGGTTCTGGAGAGCCGTGCGGCAGGAGTTAGGCACTCGGGTGGAGTTGAGCACAGCGTTTCACCCCCTAGACGGATGGCCAGTCTGAGCGCACTATTCAGATTTTGGAGGATATGCTTCGTGCGTACGTGATTTAGTTTGGAGGTTTATGGGATCATTTCTTGCCACTGACAGAGTTTGCTTATAACAATAGCTATCAGTCCAACATTCAGATGGCACCGTATGAGACCCTATATTGTAGGAGGTGCAGGTCCCCCGTGAATTGGTTCGAGCCGGGCGAGGCCAGGCTGCTAGGTACTGAAATGGTCCAGGATGCAATGGACAAGGTCAAGGTGATTCAGGACAGACTCCGTGCGGCCCAGTCCAAACAGAAGAGTTATGCGGAGAAGAAGGTCCGCGATGTGGCTTTTATGATTGGCGATCGGGTTCTACTTCGGGTCTCGCCCATGAAGGGCGTCATGAGGTTTGGGAAGAAGGGGAAGCTGAGTCCAAGATTCGTTGGCCCTTTTGAGATTTTGAGGCGTGTTGGGGAGGTTGCTTATGAGTTGGCCTTACCTCCCGGCCTAGCCGGAGTCCATCCCGTATTTCATGTCTCCATGCTCCGGAGATACCATGGTGACCCGTCGCACGTGTTGGATTTCACTTCTGTTCAGCTAGACGAGGATATGTCTTATGTTGAGGAGCCAGTGTCCATTTTGGACAGGCAAATCGGGAAGCTAAGATCAAAGAACATCGCTTTAGTGAAGGTCCAGTGGCGGGGTCAGCCGGCCGAGGAGGCAACTTGGGAGACCAAGCAGGATATGCGCAGCCAGTACCCTCATCTCTTGACCACTTCAGGTATGTTTTCTATGCTCGTTCGAGGACGAATGAATCTTTAAGTGTGGGAAGATGTAAGGGAAGATGTAACGACCCGGTCGGTCGTTTTTTAAATTTACGCCCCGATCCCCAATTAACTGTTTCCCCTAAGTTCATTTCCACTATTGTGGTTTGCCGGGAGGTTCGGTTCTAGAATTTAGAGTGTTTTGAGACACTTAGTCCCTAAATGAGAGCTTTATAGTTAAAAAATGGCCCGTATTCGAAACAGTATTAAGGCGACCTCGGAACGAAACGAAAATTCGTGTGTTCCATTAGCTCCGTTAGGTGATTTCGGGGTTGGGAGCGCGTTCGAAATGTATTTTGGAGGTATTTAGCTCAATTAGGCTTGAAATGCCGAAGTTTGGAATTTTTGGAAATCCGATCAATAGGTGAGACTTTGATCCGGGGGTCGCAATGGAATTTCGACAGTTGCAGTAGCTTCGTTAGGTGATTTTGGATATGTCTGCAAAATTTCAGGTCATTCGGACGTCGTTTGGTCGGGTTTTTGATAGTATGTAGGTTTCGGAAGTTTTTGTTGAAACTTAGGCTTGAATCCGCCATGATTTGATGATTTTTGTGTTTAATGATATGTTTTTATGATTGGAACAAGTTCGTATCATAATTTGGAGTAGGCCATTTATAATGTTTTC
The DNA here is from genome assembly GCA_032618575.1 of Nicotiana noctiflora. Lineage (NCBI taxonomy): Eukaryota > Viridiplantae > Streptophyta > Magnoliopsida > Solanales > Solanaceae > Nicotiana > Nicotiana noctiflora. The sequence continues at coordinate 19,363 of JASVEL010003104.1, forward strand.
ACTCATTTTACTTTGTTTTTAAATAAGCCTCTATTGAAATATTGTCAAGTATCTGATTTCAAATGTTTTAAACTAGAAAAGCTGTTTCTTTGTTGAAACTGGTTTTAAACTGTAAAGTTGATCTGTTATCATTTGATTTTCAGTTATATGCTTTTGAACTGCTTGTCACTGCTTTCACTACTTATTTAATTACTTTAGTTAATTACTGAGTTGAAGTACTCACGTTACTCCTTGCACCTTGTATGCAGATCCAGGTGCCCAAGCGGCTGAGTGAGGGCTGTTTAGCTGATCCATAGGGTTGAGGGAGATTTCCAGGTGTACATGGTGTCCGCAGCCTTGTTTCTCCCCTCTATCTTGTTATCTTTTCCGCATTTTCTAGACTATTGATGTAGTAGGTATTCAGACATGTATTAGAGACTCTAGTCTCGTGAGTGATACCAGATTTATTGGGGCTGTTTGTTCATGGTTTATAGACTTCTGCATATTTATCTGTTGTTTTAAATGCTTATTATAAAAATTATGGTATTTAAACTTGCATAAAAATGACTGAATGTAAAAGAAAAGGGTTATGGTTAATTATTTAATTGGCTTTCCTAGTCATAGGCGCCCTCACGACTGTATTTGGATCATTACAGTTGGTGATTGAGAATGCTGTCCACATTGAATCAAAGTTTTGCATTTGTTTTAGCTTCTGCTTCTAGGTACTTTTTCTTTAATTAGTGTAAACTTCTATTTGACTAAATGAAGATATGAAAAATGATTGATGTACTTTAACTGCTTCGTCACGTTTGTCTGATCCTTTTTATTTGTTGTTTATGTATGAACGAAGAAATGTCTTGACTCCATGATCCAGTGTTTATTAGTTTGTCAAGCTAAAAGTATTGAGTTACGAGATTGGTTTGTGTTAGTAATTTGTTCACTGTCATAAATAGTTAAAGAGTTAATTTATTGAGTCTTAAAAGATCATGTTTGCCCTGTACATAAGTAAATCAGTGCTATTTGGTAGAAGTGAATAGATTTACGTGTCTCTGAGTGATTATTCTGTTTGATCCTTTGGGTTATTTATTTGAAATTAAAAGGTAGTAAAAAAGTTAGTTAATTTTCTTTTTTCTTTGTTTTTCTAGTCATTCTTAGTAATTTTCTTTGTCAATGAAGAACATATAGATATTAATGATGGCCTGGCTAAGTTTATAAGCTGGTCAAACTGACTTATAAGCACTTTTTAGGTTATCTATGCGTTTGGTAAAATTAAAAGTGCTTGTAAGTTAAGTGTTTATAAGCAAAAAATAAGCCGAAAGTCATAAGTTGGTCTCCCCAACTTATCAAATTTCAACTTATAAGCACTTTAGGTTTGACCACATTATTTACTATTTTATTCTTAAAATACTTCTTTTTAAAAGAAAACCCTTCATATATCCAATTCTTTAACTGTTTATTATTAATTTTATCACTTTTATCCAAACACGTAACTGTTTATTTTTTAAATCAGCTTTAACACTTAAAAATACTTTTCAGCACCTAATATTTATTAGTTACTCTAAATCAGCTAAGCCAAACGGACATCTCATAACAATAACAAATAGCATAGCGGCTGGCTCCTTTTTCACATACCAATTTAGTCTGATAAATTCAATAAGTGCTTTTTTACTCGATAAGTTAAATCACCTTTTAATATTAAATGTGCTAGGCAAATTTTAGGCGCGGATATGAGTATATAAGTTTCTTCAAATGTTTCGATCATACTTGTTGCATTTTTAATGACATAAATAGTAATAATAATATATAATAGATTATATAATAGATTAGACCAGATAACCCGAATTAATTCTTGTGAGCACGTAATTTTTGCCTTAGGCGAATAAATTCTAATATTAAAATAAATAAGATTTTTGATTTGCAATTATGTGCTTAATTGAAATAAAGTGTGTGCTTGTGATTGAAACAACTAGAAATTCAAAAATTAAAAAAAAATAGGTTAATTAGAAAATGTCACAAAATAAAGGAATTAAAGAAAATCAACAAAAAATACAAATATATCGGAAAATTAAAGAAAAATAGCAAAAAATGTCAAAAAATACAAGAAAAATTAGAAAAAATAGAAAAACAAAAGAGAAGTAATAATTGAAAAGAATACAAAAAGAGAAAAATAAAATACAACAAGGAAAATACAAAAACATTAGCTAAATACACGAAAACTACATAAGGAATACAATAACTGGGCCAAAGTTTCAAGCCCAAAATACATCAGCCCATTGGTCTACACTGCTCGGTCCAATTTTAAATGGAAACGACGGCGTTTCAAAGGATTAAATCCTGGCCGTCCATATGATTATCAAACGGACAATTTTGAATCTCGTTAAATAAATCAGACGGCACCGTTTAAATAGACTAAATCCTGGCCGTTCAAATCAGATGATCTAACGGAGGCCAGGAGATCTTTATTAAGGTCCAAACGACAGCGTATGGGATCCTTTGATCCTGGCCATTGATAAAAAATGATCCAAAGGCCAGGATTGCCCAGCCCCAGAGGAGTATTTAAACTCCGTCTCTCATTCAGAGACCGGCCATTACCCACTCCCCAAACCCTAGCCACCCTTCTCCTTCGTCTTCTTCATCACTTCCATGGAGACTGGCCGACATTCATGGCCATCTCCGGCCACTCAACACCCCAAAACTCTTTTCTTCTTTCTTCTTCACACAAAATCACTCTAAAACCAAAGAAAACCAGAAAAATCCCACTTTCTTGAAAGCCCGGTCACCGGAATCTTTGCTGGTGACCTTCGATCTTTGAATCCACCTCTTAAATTAACACCACATAACCACTACGAGGGGATCTTTCACACTACGTAGTTGGTTTTTCTCGAACATCTCTGAAAACGCTCAAATATCCAAAATAAGTTCGCTGGAACCCTATCTCCGGCGAACTCCCAAACAAGACCCACCCCAAAATATACCCCTTTACATATATAACACCCCCTTTACCACAAAACCCCAAAAAATATACTTGTTTAAAGAAAAATCTGGAAAATAAAGACTTCAAGTCTCTGAAGTCTGAAGAAATTGGAAGAAAAGAAAAGAAAAAGAACAAGAAAAGGAAAAAGAAAAAGAAAGAAAGAAATAAAGAGAACAGGAGACTAATCCTGCCAAGCTAAGTTCATTTTCCCTTGTTTTCTCTGTTTTTGATATTTTGGCATGATTTTTTCTACTTTGCCTTCTTTGCTAATTGTAGTTAATCTTTCGCATGTCTAAATGTTAAAATCTTCTGATCTTCTACATATCTTCTGATTGTTTCATCTTTTATATGTTTTTTGTTATAACATGCTTTCAATGGTTTTATCTTCTGATTTCTTGTTTGATAACTTCTGAGAGTTTCTATCATTAGCATGTCATCTATCTTATCTATTATGCTTAACTGATATACTGAGCCTTTTAGGGTTTTACTATAAGTCAGTATATGAATTTGTTGTGAGTATGCCTCTTTATGTTGGATTTACTAGCTATGCTTAAGTCTGAAGTTATGAGTTAGTTAATCAAGATTCAACCATTATCTAATTTCCTTCTGAGTTTTGGTTAATTGATAAGTGATTTCTGATTGTGGCTTTGTGTGCAAATTGACATAAGTGGGATGTATTTGTAATAGATTCATGTGTTAGACTATGTTTAATCCTACTGTACTTTAGGGTGTTGGTTATAGCAGTAATAGATAAATTATTAGTTAAATGGATACTATTGAAAGTAACCTAATTGGCTAATATTAAAAAATAACATAAGTTGGCTACAATTGAAATGACTTAAGGATTATTTGATTAATATAGCCACTCCTAAAACATTGGAGTGGATAATTCTGCAAGTCTAAGTTTAGCTAATAGAAGCGAGGCTAGTCCTGCAAATCCAATTCAATTAGGTAAGTAATAATAGAAAGGGTTACCTCTTAAAGAGGTCGAAAGGGCGAGGCTCCTAGCAATGGGGGGAAAGGGGAGCTGGCCAAGTCTTAAATGATCCATAAATAATGGCCAACAGTTAAATACTAGCTAAATTCAGAATACCCAGACCTTTAACAGGTTGGGTAATTAACAAGAAGTAACAGGGGTATAAAAAGAAATAAAAATGGCATAGTTGTAGATTTAATAGAGCATGCAGGGATAAATTAGACATTCAGGCTTAGTATTTCTGCAATAATGCATAAAAGAAAGAGTAAAACAGACCCAACAAAAAAGCATAACTGTTAAAATCCTTAGCAAGTGAGGGCACTATAGTAATAGACCCTTAATAGAAGCAAAAAGACCACCCTAGAACCTTCCAGCAAGGGCTGGAAGGCATTTCAAATCTGAAATAAGGTACCAAATTGCAATAAATTAAAGAATTAAGGGGAGGGAATTGGTAATAAGATTTTTGAATTTCCCCCTCAAAATTTCACCTAAAACATCTATAAATAGGCTGTAACTAAGCTTGAAAAGGGGCTGGATTCTAGAAATTCAGAGAAAATTTCTGAAATTAAGAGGGATACACCACAAATTGAGAGTGAATTTTTGGGTATAGTCAAGCATAATTTTGGAATTCAATTAGGAATCTTGTGCTATTCTCTACTATTGGATTCTTATTGGATTTCATTCAAGTCTGCTCTTGGTTTGTTTGTTTGCTGAACTTGAAGATTATATTCGATTGTGTTATTCATTGTGCTGCTGTGATTTGCTCTGTTGATTCTGCTACTGTGATCATTTGACTATCCTTCTTCATTTGCATCCTAGACTCATATATTTTACTTTGCTGAATCATGTACACAGTTCTTACCCAAATATGTGACTACAGCTGATATGAAGAAATAAATACTATGAGTTTTTCAGAAGTAAGTTTTCTGTTGTAATTCATATGCTCTTACTCTTATCGCATGATTAGATCCATTGTAATTTGATAGGGAATGTTTGTAATAACTAATACATATGAGACTGGAGTGAAACAACTGATAATGTAATAGATAGAGTAGAGTAGAGTATAAGTAGCGGTAATCACCTTATATTTAGGTTAAAAAACAAGCTAACTCATTAAATTAACTCACCTAGTTAAAATAGCTTCATAACCTGCATAATAATCACATTAGATTTCATGAATTAGAATGTGATGGCTAAATATGATCGAATTCGTTAGAGTCATTTTCTTCACTTTAGTTAGTGCAATAACAACCTGAAACGGTGCAAGCTAGAATCAGTAATTAAATTACAGTGTTAAGTATCATATCACTGCTCGTAGAAGTTTACATGAATAGCTTATCACTTGAGTTCAATTAGTAATCGATAATCATAATCAGAAAAGTATGAGTCACAATTAGTAGCCAATAATAATCATGTTCGCATAGTTAAGTAATACGTCACTATTAAGGTATATGAAATAGTAATTTGTTGTTCAGATTCAATTAGTGATAAGTGATTGGAGTTTAAAGTTAATATTGTAAATCTGTACTTCTGATTTTATGAAATAAATTCTCATTTGGTTAGTTTTATCTACTGTTGTTGAGCATTGATATATCTGTTATGGAATTCCGAGTTTTCTTTCAACTTTTTATTTCGTTTGGCTTGGGCCTGAAAAACAGTGCAGGCCTGGATCCAATTGGATTTACCTTTGGGATATTGAATAATGACTTCAGCGTATTCTATGTTTCTAAAACCCAGATATGCAAATTGGTCTGTTAAGTTCAAGCTCTTGAATATCCAGGCCTGGAAACATAAAGGATAAGGCCTGGACATGATTTTGAAATTATAACACTATTAAAAATAACTAAGGAAAAACTAGAAATAGAAAATGTAGTATTCGTTAGGATTGGACTATTTAAAAATAACGGGACGAGCCTCGAATAAGAACAAAACAAGCGGGGCCCCCATATAAATAATAATAAGCGATAGATTCAGGAAGACCGTTTAGCAAATTCCACGGTCTTTCTAAAAGTATAATAAGCCGTAGACGCTATAGACACGATTTTAAATATACATTCCTTAATATGAGTGCACATCTAATGTGACTCAAATCTTAAATCTCGGCGAAGCCAAAATGTGTTAAAGTCACAGGCGTACTGGTTGCGGTGTGTCTCGAAATACGTTTTTGCGACGTCGCAAATCATAAAAAGTATTAAAAACGAAACATGCACATGTTGTAAAAAGCATATAGTGAAATCAAGTAAAACAAAAATGACAGTTGAGCGACCGTGCTAAAACCACGGAATTCGGGAGTGCCTAACACCTTCTCCCGGGTTAACAGAATTCCTTATCCGGATTTCTTGTTGCGCGGACTGTTTAAACAGAGTCAACATCCTCGAATTCGGGATTCACCGGTGACTTGGGGCACCATTATCTTCCCAAGTGGCGGCTATGAAATTTTAAACAAAATCCTGATCCGATTGTCCTTAAATTGGAAAAACTCCTTTCTCGTTGTTATTATTATATCCCTTCCCAGGTGTATTGGCAATTAACGAGGTATACCTTATTCTCCATTTCAGAAATAAAAAGGTAGCAAAAAGGGAGGTGTGATAGCTCTGGCGACTCTGCTGGGGACAAGAAACCCAGAACTTCGGTTCAGGGTTTAAGAATTCGAGCTCAGTTAAATTGTTGTTTTTGCTTATATCTGATTTCATTATATCTTTTGATCAACGTGCTACGTGTTTTACCACTTTGATATTACATGGATTGTATATATAAATTGTGCCGAAAACTCTTCTCTTCTCACCTCTGGGGATGTGCTTACTGGTTGAGACTCTCCTTTCTGTTAAGTCATACAAAAAATAAGAAATAGAGGCCGGATAAGTTACAAAGCCGAACGACCCCGCGGGTCTTCGGTACGTAACCCCCTCCTCGATCCGAGTTGTCCACTCGGGTACACGGTCTAGAACCATATGAAACAACAGGATATTGAACATAGGTCTAGGACGATTATTTGTATCATATCTGACTTAGGGGACTCAACACAGCGGTTGGGTCCGTCTAGGACAGGTGACCCGGTGATTAAAGACCGAGCATATTATATGTTGCATTTATTTGTCCTGGATCATTATGCGGACCGGCAAATTCCTGAAAAACAAAAGAAACAGAAAATTTAGAATAGAAAAATTGAAATGTTGGCGAAATGCTGTCAAAATTTTGAAAAAGAAAGTCTAAAAAATAGGAGGAACAATGTTGTTGAAATAATTGGTCACATAACTGTGATGACTTTGGGTCATCACCTGTTTTCCTCACTTGTCCCGCACTTCCGAGGCCTTGAAAACCTCATTCTATATTGCCTCGATTTACGTGCACGATCCGGGCATGTAGCCGGAAAGATTTTGTGATAGAATATATGAATTCTATGAGAAATTTGAAGAAAAATGACATTAATATTGATATAGTTGACTTTGGTCAACATTTTTGGTAAACGGACCCGGACTCGAGGACGGACGGTCCCGGAAGGTCCGTAGGAAAATATGGGACTCGGACATGCGTCCGGAGTCGAATTCCGAGGCCTAGAGCCTAAGTTATGGATTTTTCTATTAAATTATTTTGTTGTAATTATTAAAGGAAAATGAATTAAATGACCTTGGTATCGGGCTCGTATTTTGGTTCCGACACCCGGTTTGGTGACATTTGGATGTCGTTTGATGTGTTTTGAACCTTGAGTTCCAAAATCGAAAGTTATGAAAACTAAAAGAATGATAATCATGAACTTGAGGCTTGATTTGATGAAATCGATGTTGTATTGGCGATGTGATCGCACAAGCAAGTTTATAACATGTTTTGGATATTGTGTACATGTTCGGTTTGGAGCCCGGGGGGCTCGGGTAAAGATTTGATAGGCCGTTGGTTCAATTGCTGAAATTTTACACAGCTGGTTTTTCACCCAGCTGGTATCTTCGCAAATGCGAAGATTTTCTCGCAATTGCGATAAGTCCCAGATTGGCCTTGGTTCGCAAATGCGAACCAGACTTCGCAAATGCGAAGTTGGCAGGGTTGAGCAGTGGTTCGCAAATGCGAACTTAACCTCGCAAATGCGAGGCCTTCAGTGTTTCGCGTGGCTTCGCAAATGCGAAAAACCCAGAAACCCAGCCTTGTTCGCAAATGCGAACATAATGTCGCAAATGCGACGCTGACAGTCCCCAGACCTATAGTGTTCGCAATTGCGAACAAATGTTCGCAATTGCGATATCCGCAGCTGTGCAATTCTATACTTAAACGAATTTTTCAGTTCATTCTTCATTCTTTCAAAAACCCACACACTACACACGAACCCTCAAGAGCAAATTCACTCCAAAACAATTGTAAGTCACTTTTTACTCAATTCTTTCAATTACTAACAATATTAAACATGTTTTTCAATAAAAATCAAAGGTTTTCATGGTAGAATAGGACATGTTGTTATATCCTAGCTTGAGGGAATAGGATTATGTGCTACGTGCTATGTGATCGAGTGCGGTGTATGGGCTGTGGTGACGAGCATCCATACACTGGCGTCTAGCATGACCGTGAGTCGTTGTTGATACTTGTTGTGAGATATCTTAAAGATGAATTGTTGAACCCTTGCCGGGTTGTGAAATTGTACATTGTTTTCCCTTGTCGGGACTTATTGTGAAGTGAAATATTGTTTTCCCTTGCCGGGACTTGTTGTAATGATTATTGTGTCCCTTGCCGGGACGGATTCATGATTATTGTTTTCATTCTCTGCCCTTAACTGTGATTGTTATTTGGGTGAGGAAGAGTGATAATGCACGAAGGGTGATGCCGTGCCTTGTTTTACTGTTATTGCACGAAGGATAATGCCGTGCCTTATTATTGATTATGCACGAAGGTTAATGCCGTGCCTTGTTATTGATTATGCACGAAGGATCATGTCGTGCCTTGTGATATTGATTATGCACGAAGGGTAATGCCGTGCCTTATTATTGAACCATGCACGAAGTATCATGCCGTGCCATGGATGTGGGGATGAGAGTAAAAGCACGAAGGGTGATGCCGTGCACTTTATTTCCTTATTTGGTGAGGATGAGCGTAAAAGCACGAAGGGTGATGCCATGCAACTAATTGTTATTCCTTGTTTGACATTAACTGTTTCCATTATACTTGGGTTTATTTTGTTGATTTAATAGTTATTGTTAACTGTTGAGCTTTCTTCTTATGATATTCCTTGTTGAGTTTGTTACTTGATTATTTCTCGTTACCTTGTGATGTACATATATATATATAGAACTGCACAGGTTTATTTGGGTGTCTGGTCCTAGGCTTGTCACTACTTCACCAGGATAGGCGAGGCACTTACCAGCACATGGGGTCTGATTGTGCTGATACTGCACTTCTGTGCGTTTTTTGCACAGGTCCAGGTTTTGATCAGGAGCAGCAGCAGTAGAGTCTTGCGTGGGAGTTGAGCATTTTGAGACCGAGGAAGCTTGCAGGCGTCCGCAGGCCCGGCGTTTCTTCCACTTATTTATATTATTAGCTGTAGTCTCCTTGTTCCGAGGCAAACAGATTTATGTTATTTTCCTTCAGACCTTTATGTGTAGTATTCTGTAGTAGTTCGTGAGTTGGTGACTCCACGTCTTGTGTAGAGGATTTTAGTATTGTTTTACCTTGGTACTGCTTATTTCTATTTTGATAAGTCTTCCGCATTTATTTAATTAAGGTTATGGTTCTTGTTGATAAATCTGAGTATGAAATATTGGTAAAAACAGGATAATGTTGAATATAGTGGCTTGCCTAGCTACCACGAGTAGGCGCCATCACGATCTCGATGTTGGGGGAAAATCCGAGTCGTGACAAGTTGGTATCAGAGCTCTAGGTTACATAGGTCTCACCACTCACGAACAAGCTTAGTAGAGTTTGAGAGGTAGGTACGGAGACGTCTGTACTTGTCCTCCAGAGTCTATTGAGTTAGGAAAGAGTCTCTCATTTGTTCCTTCTTGTCGTGCGACTTGTTCCTCAAATACTGATTGAATTTCTACTCTGTCCTTTCGCAGATGGTGAGGACACGTGCTTCTTCGTTCGCTGACCAGCAGCCTGAGCCCCCTCCCGTAAGGGGCAGGGGCCGAGGCCGTATCGTAGGCCGTGGTAGGGGCAGAGCTCAGGCCCCGGCAGCTATTCCAGAGGTGGAGCCTCATATCGAGACTGGCGAGGAGGTTCCAGTTCCAGCAGCTCCAGTGGGCCCAGCTCAGGTCCCAGGAGAGGCTTTATTACCCCGGATCTTCGGGAGGCTCTGGTTAGGATAGCGGGTTTTATGGACAGTGTTGCCAAAGCAGGCTTATTACCAGCTGCACCAGCCACTTCTTAGGCTGGAGGAGGGGCCCAGACTCCTGTTGCTCGTACTCCGGTGCCAGTAGCTCCTCAGCCTCAGGCACCAGTGGTTCAGCCAGCTGTGGCCACTCAGTCAGGTACCACAGCTCAGGCCGGAGATGGAGCGGCCATGACTTCTGATTTTTTATGGAGATTTGATCGGTTCTCCAAGCTGTTTACCACTACTTTCAGCGGTGCCACATCGGAGGATCCTCAGGATTTCTTATTCAGTTGTCACGAGATTCTCAAGACTATAGGGATCGTGGAGTCCAATGGAGTTGACTTCTGCACATTCAGGATTTCAGGATCCGGCAAGACTTGGTGGAGGGATTATTGCTTGATTCGACCAGCAGGGTCCCCAGCTTTATCATGGGATCAGTTTGTAGAGCTATTTCTGGAGAAGTTTCTTCCTGCTACTCAGCGGGATGCACTTCGGAGGTAGTTTGAGCGCCTCTAGCAGGGTACTATGACTGTCACTCAATATGAGACGAGATTTGTTGATCTGGCACGTCATGTAGTGCTGATACTCCCCACAGAGTGGGAGAGGGTCCGCAGGTTCATAGATGGGCTTAATCAGCCAATTAGACTTCAGATGGCTATGGGAGTGGGGAGTGATATATCTTTTCAGGAGGCAGCTAATGCAGCTCGTAGAGTTGAAATGACTCTTGCTCGGGGAGGTGGTTATCCTTCAGACAAGAGGCCTCATCATTCCGGCAGATTTGGTGGTTCTTCTTCTGGAGGCAGGGAATTTTTTGATAGGGGCCAGTCTTCCAGGCCTTTTCATTCCGCCCTTCAGGCTTCACAGGGTGGACCAGGTGATCGTGGGTTTCGTGAGCAGTATTCAGATCAGCCTCCTATTAGTGCTCAGCCTCTTCAGAGTGTTCGTGGGGGCCATTCAGGTCGTCAGGGCCAGCAGCCCCATCAGCCTAAGAGTTGCTACGATTGTGGTGACCCAGGTCATCTTGTCAGTTTCTGCCCTCGAGCGACGGGCAACACTCAGCAGCGAGGCCATCGTCCCATGATTCAGGCCCCAGCTGACCCTCAGCCTGCCCAGCCAGCCAGAGGCGGGGCTAGAGATCGTAGAGGTGGAGGTCGAGACCGTAGAGGTGGAGATCGTCCAGCCAGAGGTAGAGGTCAGCCAGTTGATGACCGTCCTAGAGATGTAGCTCAGAGGGGAGGTGCTGATCCCCGATTTTATGCCTTACCAGCTAGGCCAGAGGTAGAGACATCAGATGTCGTGATTACAGGTACCATTCTTCTTTGTGGCAGAGGTGCTTCAGTATTATTTGACCCTGGGTCTACATATTCATATGTGTCTTCCTACTTTGCACCGTATTTGGCCGTGCCCAGCTATGCTCTGGATATTCCAGTTTATGTGTCTACACCGGTGGGTGACTCCATTGTAGTCGACCGGGTGCATCGTTCGTGCGTGGTTATCTTTGGGGGTCTTGAGACCCGTGTTGATCTGTTGCTTTTGGACATGGTGGATTTTGATGTCATATTGGGGATGGATTGGTTGTCCCCATACCATGCTATCCTAGATTGTCATGCCAAGACTGTGACCTTGGCCTTGCCAGAATCACCCCGACTAGAGTGGAAAGGTACCTCAAGCCACTCCGTTCGCACTGTTATTTCCTATGTTAAGGCTCGACGCATGGTCGAGAAGGGGTGTCTAGCTTATCCGGCTTATGTTCATGATTCCAGCGCAGAGGTTCCTTCTATTGATTCAGTCCCTATTGTACGGGAGTTTCCTGAGGTTTTCCCTTCAGACCTGCCGGGCATGCCACCCGATAGGGACATTGAATTCTGTATTGATCTGGCACCGGGCACTCAGCCCATCTCTATTCCACCCTATCGTATGGCCCCGCCGGAGTTAAAAGAGTTAAAAGATCAGTTGCAAGACCTTCTTGAAAAAGGATTTATCAGGCCTAGTGTTTCCCCCTGGGGAGCACCTGTTTTGTTTGTGAAGAAGAAGGATGGCTCGATACGGATGTGTATTGATTACCGGCAATTGAACAAAGTGACTATAAAGAACAAGTATCCACTACCGAGGACTGATGATTTGTTTGACCAGTTCCAGGGAGCGAGGGTATTCTCAAAAATAGACTTGAGGTCAGGCTACCATCAGCTGAAGATCAGGGCAACTGACATTCCTAAGACAACCTTTCGCACTAGATATGGGCATTATGAGTTCTTGGTCATGTCCTTCGGGTTGACTATTGCCCCAGCAGCATTCATAGAGTTGATGAATCGGGTATTCAGGCCTTACTTAGATCTGTTCGTGATAGTCTTTATAGATGACATCCTGGTATACTCCCGCAACCAGGAAGAGCACGAGCAGCACCTCAGAGTGGTTCTTCAGACTCTGAAGGATAATCAGCTACATGCCAAATTTTCGAAATGTGAGTTCTGGTTGAGTTCGGTGGCACTTCTGGGTCACATTGTATCAGTGGAAGTTATTCAGGTAGACCCAAAGAAGATTGAGGCAGTCCAGAATTGGCCTCGACCAGCTTCAGTGACTGAGATCCGGAGTTTCTTGGGATTAGCAGGTTACTACCGTCAATTTGTAGAGGAGTTTTCTTCTATTGCAGCCCCAATGACCAGGTTGACCCAGAAGGGTGCCCAGTTCCAGTGGTCAGATGAGTGTGAGGCGAGCTTTCAGAAGCCCAAGACAGCCTTGACTACAGCACCAGTGCTGATACTACCTACGGGTGCAGGGCCTTACACAGTTTACTGTGATGCGTCTCGTACAAGGCTTGGAGCGGTATTGATGCAGGATGGTAAGGTTATTGCTTATGCTTCGAGACAGTTAAAAATACATGAGAAGAATTATCCAGTTCATGATCTTGAGTTAGCAGCAGTGGTTCATGCCTTAAAGATCTGGAGGCATTATCTATATGGTGTGACGTGTGAGGTGTACACTGATCACAAAAGCCTACAGTACTTGTTCAAGCAAAAAGAGTTGAATTTACGACAGCGGAGATGGTTAGAGTTGCTGAAGGACTATGATGTTACTATCCTATATCACCTAGGTAAGGCCAATGTGGTGGCCGATGCATTGAGTAGAAAGTCTGCCGGCATGGGTAGTCTTGCCTTTATCCCGGTTAGTCAGAGACCATTTGCTCTAGATGTCTAGGACTTATCCAACCAGTTCGTGAGATTAGACATTTCTGAGCCTAGCAGGGTGTTAGCCTGCACGGTCGCTCGTTCATCTCTGTTAGAGCGGATCCGTGAGAGGCAATTTGATGATCCTCATATGCGTGACTTGAGAGATACAATACAGCGGGTAGGTGCCACGAAGGTAAATCTAGATGATGACGGGGTATTGAGATAGCAGGGTCGAGTTTGTGTGCCCAATGTTGAAGGGATTCGAGAGTTGATCTTAGCGGAGGCCCACAGTTCGCGGTATTCTATTCACCCGGGCGCCGCGAAGATGTACCAGGACTTACGGCAGCACTATTGGTGGCGCAGGATGAAGAAATACATCGTTGCGTATGTCGCTCGGTGTCTAAATTGTCAGCAGGTGAAATATGAGCACCAGAGGCCGAGTGGTGTGTTCCAGAGGATCGAAATTCCCGAGTGGAAATGGGAGCGGATCACTATGGACTTTATTACGAGACTTCCTTTGACTCGGAGGAAATTTGATCCTATTTGGGTCATTGTTGATAGGCTGACCAAGTCAGCACACTTCATTCCAGTATCTGTCTCCTACTCATCGGAGAGGTTAGCACAGATGTACATCAGGGATATTGTTCGTCTTCATGGGGTGCCGGTATCTATTATCTCGAATCGGGGTACGCAGTTTACCTCACGGTTCTGGAGAGCGGTTCAGCAGGAGCTAGGCACCCAGGTTCAGTTGAGTACAGCCTTTCATCCTCAGACGGACGGCCAGTCCGAGAGGACTATTCAGATCCTAGAGGACATGCTCCGAGCCTGTGTCATTGATTTTGGAGGCTCGTGGGACCGGTTTCTGCCATTAGCGGAGTTCGCCTACAACAACAGCTACCAATCTAGCATTCAGATGGCTCCGTATGAGGCGTTGTATGGTAGGCGATGTCGATCTCCGGTCGGATGGTTTGAGCCGGGAGAGGCTCGGCTGCTGGGAACAGACTTAGTTCAGGAGGCCCTAGATAAGGTCAAGACTATTCGGGAGAGATTGTGTTCAGCTCAGTCCGGATAGAAGACTTATGCGGATCGTAAGGTTCGAGATGTAGATTTCATGGTTGGTGAGTGGGTATTGCTCCGAGTGTCACCTATGAAGGGCGTGATGAGGTTCGGGAAGAAGGGCAAGCTCAGCTCTAGGTATATTGGTCCATTTGAGATTCTAGATCGAGTGGGAGGGGTGGCTTACAAACTAGCTCTGCCGCCTAGGTATATTGGTCCATTTCATGTATCTATGCTTCGGAGATACCACGGCGATCCCACACATGTGTTAGACTTCGGTACTATCCAATTGGACAATGATTTATCCTACGAGGAGGAGCCGGTGGCCATTCTAGACCGGCATGTTCGACAGTTGAGGTCGAAGAGTTATCCTTCTGTGTGTGTTCAGTGGAGAGGTCAGCCTCCTGAGGCATCGACCTGGGAGTCCGAGTTTGATATGCGGAGCCGCTACCCACATTTGTTCCCCGACTCAGGTACTTCTTTCTCTTGTCCGTTCGAGGACGAACGGTTGTTTTAGAGGTGGAGGATGTGACAACCCAAAGGGCCATAACCTGTTTTCCTCACTTATCCCGCACTTTCGAGGCCTTGAAAACCTCATTCTATGTTGCCTCGATTTACGTGCACGATCCGGGCATGTAGCCGGAAAGATTTTGTGATAGAATATATGAATTCTATGAGAAATTTGAAGAAAAATGACATTAATATTAATATAGTTGACTTCGATCAACATTTTTGGTAAACGGACCCGGACCCGAGGACAGACAGTCCCGGAAGGTCCGTAGGAAAATATGGGACTCGGACATGCGTCCGGAGTCGAATTCCGAGACCTAGAGCCTAAGTTATGGATTTTTCTGTGAAATTATTTTACTGTAATTATTAAAGGAAAATTAATTAAATGACCTTGGTATCGGGCTCGTATTTTGGTTCCGACACCCGGTACAAGTCTTAAATATTATATATGTGCTTTCTGCAAAGTTTGGTGACATTTGGATGTCGTTTGATGTGTTTTGAACCTTGAGTTCCAAAATCGAAACTTATGAAAACTAAAAGAATGATAATCATGAACGTGAGGCTTGATTTGATGAAATCGATGTTGTATTGGTGATGTGATCACACGAGCAAGTTTATAACATGTTTTGGATGTTGTGTACATGTTCGGTTTGGAGCTCGGGGGGATCGGGTAAAGATTTGATAGGCCGTTGGTTCAATTTCTGAAATTTTACACAGCTGGTTTTCACCCAGCTGGTATCTTCGCAAATGCGAAGATTTTCTCGCAATTGCGATAAGTCCCAGATTGGCCTTGGTTCGCAAATGCGAACCAGACTTCGCAAATGCGAAGTTGGCAGGGGTGTGCAATGGTTCGCAAATGCGAACTTAACCTCGCAAATGCAAGGCCTTCGATGATTCGCCTGGCTTCGCAAATGCGAAGCTATCATCGCAAATGCGAAGGCCTCTTTGTCCCAGCCTTGTTCGCAAATGCGATGCTAACAGTCCCCAGACCTATAGTGTTCGCAATTGCGAACAAATGTTCGCAATTGCGATATCCGCAGCTGTGCAATTCTATACTTAAACGAATTTTTCAGTTCATTCTTCATTCTTTCAAAAACCCACACACTACACACGAACCCTCAAGAGCAAATTCACTCCAAAACAATTGTAAGTCACTTTTTACTCAATTCTTTCAATTCCTAACAACATTAAACATGTTTTTCAATAAAAATCAAAGGTTTTCATGGTAGAAATTCTTGTTTTTGGGTAGAACCTAGGGTTTTCATGAATTGGGTAATTGGACCTCGAATTGAGGTCCGATTTTGAAACAAATCATATATTTGAACTTGTGGGGGAATGGGTAACCGGATTTTGGTCCGAACCCCGAGTTCCGACCACGTGGGCCAGGGGAATTTTGGGAAATTTTGGGGTAAACATTAGGAAAACCATTTTTAAGCATTCAAACCAAGTTATTTAGTATTTATTAATGTAATGGAATCAATTGTGATTAGATTCGAGCTAGTTGAAAGCGGAAATTCGGGGTAAAGCTATAATTGAAGGATAATTTGGACTTCAAGGCTAGAGGTAAGTGTTTGTTCTATCCTAGCTTGAGGAATAGGATTATGTGCTACGTGCTATGTGATCGAGTGCGGTGTATGGGTTGTGGTGACGAGCATACATACACGGGCGTCTAGCATGACCGTGAGTCGTTGTTGATACTTGTTGTGAGATATCTTAAAGATGAATTGTTGAACCCTTGCCGGGTTGTGAAATTGTACATTGTTTTCCCTTGCCGGGACTTATTGTGAAGTGAAATATTGTTTTCCCTTGCCGGGACTTGTTGTAATGATTATGTGTCCCTTGTCGGGACGGATTCATGATTATTGTTTTCATTCTCTGCCCTTAACTGTGATTGTTATTTGGGTGAGGAAGAGTGATAATGCACGAAGGGTGATGACGTGCCTTGTTTTACTGTTATTGCACGAAGGATAATGCCTTGCCTTATTATTGATTATGCACGAAGGTTAATGTCGTGCCTTCTTATAGATTATGCACGAAGGATCATGCCGTGCCTTGTGATATTGATTATGCACGAAGGGTAATGTCGTGCCTTGTTATTGAACCATGCACGAAGGATCATGTCGTGCCATGGATGTGAGGATGAGAGTAAAAGCACGAAGGGTGATGCCGTGCACTTTATTTGCTTATTTGGTGAGGATGAGAGTAAAAGCACGAAGGGTGATGCCGTGCAACTAATTGTTATTCCTTGTTTGACATTAATTGTTTCCATTATACTTGGGTTTCTTTTGTTGATTTAATAGTTGTTGTTAACTGTTGAGCTTTCTTCTTATGATATTCCTTGTTGAGTTTGTTACTTGATTATTTCTCGTTACCTTGTGATGTACACATATATATATAGAACTGCACAGGTTTATGTGGGTGTCTGGTCCTAGGCTTGTCATTACTTCGCCGGGATAGGCCAGGCACTTACCAGCACATGGGGTCGGTTGTGCTGATACTGCACTTCTGTGCATTTTTGCACAGGTCCGGGTTTTGATCAGGAGTAGCAGCAGTAGATCTTTCGCGTGGAAGTTGATCATATTTGAGACCGAGGTAGCTTGCAGGGCGTCCGTAGGCCCGGCGTCTCTTCCACTTATTTATATTATTAGCTGTAGTCTCCTTGTTCCGAGACAAACAGATTTATGTTATTTTACTTCAGATCTTTATGTGTAGTATTCAGTAGTAGTTCGTGAGTTGGTGACTCCACGTCTTGGGTAGAGGATTTCAGTATTATTTTACCTTGGTACTGCTTATTTCTATTTTGATAAGTCTTCCGCATTTATTTAATTAAGGTTATGGTTCTTGTTGATAAATCTGAGTATGAAATATTGGTAAAAACAGGATAATGTTGAATATAGTGGCTTGCCTAGCTACCACGAGTAGGCGCCATCACGATCCCGATATTGGGGGAAAATCCGGGTCGTGACAATAACAATCTGACCGAACTATGCAGGTTTGATTCTCGCCATTAGGTGGGATACGTAGGAAACCCTTGACGGGTCCAACCACCCTTTTAGAAAATGACCAAAAAATATTGAGTTTTAGTTTCAAATAATCAAAGTGATTGTTGTTTTTGGAAATGGCCGAATGTTCCGAAAGGATGCCGGAAGGCCTGTTTTTGCAAAAATGGCCACTTTGAAGTCATGTCTTTTTCTTTTCAAAATAAATAGCTCGAAAAGGCTAATTCTTCCAAAAAATGAAAATTGTCTTTGAAAAATATTTTTCCTTTTTTTCTGAATAAAATCGCCTTTAATAAATGTGCTGGATGAGCACAGTACAAAATGAACCCTTCACCTTAATGAATAACATCCCTTTGGAGTTGAGACTATGGTGGAATGACTTGGGTCAAGAAGGACAGGTTTGGGTCAAACGTTATCTGAAAGATCTTACTGGGTTGATGGACATAATACCCCGTGGTAATATTATTCGGGCTCTCGTCACTTGTTGGGATCCCGCGCATAATGTTCTACACTTCTCAGATTTTGAGCTCACTCCTACATTAGAAGCAATTGCTTATTATATCGGGAAAGGTGAGGTTCCCCTAAAGGATAAATACTCGGTGGCTCCGAGGGCAATAACAGTGCACAGATTCCTCGATTCCCTGAAAATCGCCAGGAATGTTCATAATGAAGACTTGGCTCATGGATTTTGTTCTTTAAGTTTCATCTACCGCAGATATGGTCATATTGGGGGATTTAACGACCCTACGAACAAGCTCTGCAGTAAATCTAACCGAGTCAAGTGGTAAGAGCATAGGCGATTCGCCTTTATAGTGGCATTCCTGGGATTAGTCATATTCCCGAGGAAAGATGGAAACATTGATATAAGGGTCGCCGGGGTTGCCAGTACTCTTCTTGTGCAAGATAATAGCACACTGGCGCCGATGATTGTAGCTGATATCTTCCGTGCTCTCACATCCTGTAAAGCAGGGCACGACTTCTTCGAGGGATGCAATTTGATTCTCCAGATATGGTTGATAGAACATTTGTGTCGTCACTCTCCGTTCTCGAGTTACGGGTTGTCTTAAAAGTCGTGCATTGAAGAGTTTTATATGAGAACAAAAGAAGTTAAGCTGCCGGAAGGAGCAAAAGGTTGGATTACATACTTGCGATCGTTGACTGCCAGCCAAATTGATTGGGCATACGGATGGTTGCCCCTCAACGAGGTGATGTACATGCCAACAGAAGGGTCGTATTTCTTGATAATGGGCCTTAAAAGCATTCAGTCTTATGCTCCGTATAGGGTACTATGGCAGCTTGGGAGATATCAGGTTATACCAAAAAACGGGGACCTCAGCCTATAAGCTGTAGAAATCAGTCCGGACGGACAATTCCCGGAAGCAAAGATTCGACAGATTTGGCATGAATGCCAATGCTTGAGGGTAGACACTTGTGTGGGAAACCGATCTCGAGGGGAAGTATCACCAGGGTATGCTTCAAGGTATCGCCGGGATGTCGAGCATAATAGAACAATGAAAAGGCCTCACATTCAAGAATTGGCCGAGCAGTCTAAGGAACACAAAGATAGGGTGGCCAAAGAAAATGAGTACAGAGCGAGAATCAGCTTGTCAGAGAAACGATTCCAAGACCTCAAATTTGAGAGCAGCTTACAAGCGGCATCCGATGAGGGAGAAAAGAAGCACCTGAGAAAAGAGAATGAAATTTTAAAGGCTAAAATTGCAAAGATGAAAACCATAGCCGAAACCCCAGTTCGCCTGGCCCGAGATGAGAAATTGATTGAAAATCTTCGGCGCAAAGTGAATGACTATAGCTTTGATCTTGATAAAGCTGAAGAGGAGTTAGTCGGGGTTCAGAAACAACTGGCCAGAAATGCTGAGGAAAGAGTTAGAATGGTTCAGCAATTACAAGATGAACACAAGGTTGACGTAGCCCGATTGAGGAAGAAAATCATTAAAGCCGAAGTCAAAAGTAGCAAACAAACCAAAGAGTTTGAAGTAGAGAGAGAACATTGCTACATGGCTATGGCTCATTTAGAGTTGGAGCTACAACAACTACAAAAGGAGAACCAACAAACCGTAGACGCTCGTGCCAAATAGATTGGTAGGCTGCTTCAGGAAAAAAGGGTCATCATGGAAAGAATCATCAACATTGCTCAGTACATCACAAGGAAATGCCAATTGTGTGAAGATATGTCCCAGTCAACAACATTCACATCAGCAGTAAAGTTCTTTGTAAAGCAAGTAATGTCCGACCTAGATGAACTCCAAAGTGGATTAGCATATAGGCCCGCGGCAAGACCGAACGATGTCTCGCGGGCACTAGGAGCTTTAATGTATTCGTAGGGCATGCATTTTGTATTTGTATTTTTCCTGCATTTGTAGTACAACATCATTTGTAATTGATGTTTTGAGTATCAATGAAAAATTCAAAAGAAGTTATTGTTATTTTCTTCTATTTTTATATAAGTTGTCTGGGCGATAGGCATACATGTAGGAACGAAAAAAAAATGAAAAAAAATGAAAAAAAAAAGAAAAAAAAAAGAGAAAAGAAAATAAGAAAAAGAAACAAACAGAAAAGCAATGAAAAACATAGGTGAAAGGAAAAACGGTGGTTAAAAGAGGAATAAATGCCGGGATGATGCATAATGATTAAGGCAAAAGTTGTGATTCTTAAATTGTGATATTTTACCCCTTATGAGCTAACTATTAACGAGTTTTGTTGTTGATGAGTATTAGATTTTGAGTTGGCAACTGGCATTCTGGCACATCACAGCCACAGTACACGTTCAAAAGCTATGACTAAAGCAGTGACTCAGGAGATCGAGCCCACCATTATGGATCCGGTACAGTAGGAAGAAGTTGTAGACGTTGCTAGTATGAAAGATGAGATGTACAAATTAAGGCAGCAAATGTCAGAGATGTACCAGACCTGGTCTAGGGGTCAACCTTTGCCTTCCTATCCAGCCAAACCAGCATACGTCCCTCCCACAAATCCGAATCCTGAACCACCCACTATGAATTCATCCTCCACATACCCAACCTACCAACATTACTATGCTACAACTTCGCAAGCACCACCACCACTGTCCAAACAAGTTCCACCACCACCTCAGGTCGCTCCGGTATACGTGGCACCGCCACCTACCGCTCTAGATAAATCTTCCAGTGAACCAGTGTTCCATGTTTAGGACACTCATTATTATCTACCAGAGCCAACATTCAGGCAACATGACTCCTACACATCGCTCATAGACATGACAGAAGAGAAGCCTGTAAGAAATTTTGAACAAGAATAGATGGCCCTAAAGATGAGAAGTCTTGAGCAATCCTTCCGTAACATACAAGGGCTAGGAGGCCAAGTGAGTGTTGCGTATAAAGATTTATGCTTGTTTCCAGAGGTGTAGCTCCCGGTTGGGTTTAAGCTACCCAAGTTTGATATGTATGACTGTCACGGGGATCCAGTGGCCCATCTGAGGGGTTACTGTAGTAAAATGTGCGGATCAGGGGGAAGAGACGAGTTAATGATGGCTTATTTTAGCCAGAGCTTAAGTGGTTCACCGCTGGAATGGTATACTTGACAGGATCATACCAGGTGATTCATCTAGGATGACCTAGCTCAGTCATTTGCCAACCATTTCCAATACAATCTAGAGATTATCCCTGACGGGCTGTCATTAACTAAAATGGAGAAGAAACCCGGGGAAAGTTTCCTGGAATACGGGTTCAGATGGAGGGAGCAGGCTGCACGAGTAGACCCTCCCATGAAGGAAACAGAAATGGTGGACTGCTTTCTACAGGCTTTGGAGCCAACTTACTATGGTCACCTGGTATCGGCAATTGGAAAAACCTTCAACGAGGTGGTCAAGATGGGAAGCTTCGTAGAAGAGGGGTTAAACACAAATAAGATCATGAGTTATTCGGCTATTAAAGCCACAAACCAGGCAATACAAACTGGAACCGGGGGACCAATTGGCAAAAAGAAGAAGGAGGAAGTTGCGGTCATCAAAGGTAGATCATGGTCTCGGGGCCCCAATACATATCATCATCCACCTCGCCCATACCAACCATATCCACCAGCACCCTACAACCAACCTCTACCATATTATCCTCCCACCACTCCACATTTTTCAGTCCCACATGCTCAACATTACTCACCGCCTCCATATGTATGGCGTACCCCAGCTCCACAAAATGTCTACCACGCACAAAATACCTACCCGCCTTCCAAAACATACAAAAAACCAAATTGACCCAATTTCTGTCCAGATCTGGAAGTAAGAGGAAACAGAGCCCAAGGAAAGAAAACATTTACTCCGTTAGGGGAGTCATATACCAGTCTTTTTCACTGCTTAAGAGAGTTAGGGATGTTAAGCCCTTTTGAGCCAAAGATTCCAAACCCACCACCCAGAAATCTAGACCAATCAGTCCGATGTGAGTATTGTTCTAGGGCGCCGAGACATGATACAGAAAAGTGTTGGCATATAACGGCATACAGGAGCTTATTGATACCAGGAGGATCGAGGTGCAAGCTCCGGAAACTCCCAATATCACACAGAATCCATTGCCAGCCCATCATGAGACACACATGATAGAGTTGGAGCAGGGAGAGAGCAGTAAGAAACTTTCTCAATCAGTGATGATGATTAAAGCTAATAACAAGGCGGAAGGAGAAGTCGAAAAGGAGAAAGCATCAGCTAATTTGCCAATAAAGAAACCATCAGTGGTCGAGCCCGTGAAAATAGTAGTGTCGGGAGCTAAGACTTTCTTAACCGTGAAGGGAGCTTATGTGGAACCTGTGGTTATCAAACCGGTGGTGCAGATGCCAATGGTAAACACCAGGGCCATACCATGGAACTATGATAAAGTTACAGTGATGTACAAGGGGAAGGAGGTTAAAGGAGAAGTCAATGAAACACATGGCCTACTCGCTCCGGGCGATGCTTTGCCCCGGAAGAGTTAATAAAGACAAAAGTAGTGAAGGAGAACCCGACTCATGTGAAGAAGGCAGTTACTGAAGAAGAAGCGGAAGATTTATTGAAAAAGATGAAGGCTCGGGACTATTCAATAGTGGAGCAACTGAGAAAAACGCCCGCGCAAATTTCATTGTTATCATTGCTAATTCATTCTGAAGAGCACATGAAGGCGTTGATGAAAATTTTGAACGAAGCACATGTGCCTGAGAAGATTTCAGTATACCATTTGGAGAAAATCACGAATAAGATCTTTGAAACAAACAAGATAACATTTTCAGATAATGAGTTTCCGCTTGAAGGAACGGAGCATAACAAAGCACTATATCTCACAGTCAAGTGTGAAGAATCTGTAGTTACCCGTGTTCTGGTGGACAACGGGTCAAGTGCCAATATTTGCCTACTCTCAACCCTAGGAAAGCTGAAGGTCAATCATGATAGAATTCATCGGAACGGTGTGTGTGTACGGGGCTTTGATGGAGGTGGCAAGAATACTGTAGGGAACATTGTACTGGAGATTACTATCGGACCGGTGGACTTTACTATGGAGTTCCAAGTGCTAGATGTTGCTGTTTCTTACAATCTGTTATTGGGACGTCCGTGGATCCATGCGGCTAAAGTTGTGCCATCCTCTCTGCATCAGATGGTAAAATTCGAATGGGAACAACAGGAGATTATAGTGCATGGAGAGGATGATGTCTGCAATACTATAACACCATTCGAAGAAAATGAAGGAGATAAGGGCCCGTGGGTATATTAAGTCATGGATGCTGTGGTGGTGAATAAAATATTCGAAGGGGAGAGCGTGCCGATTCCCGCAGTTGCTCCTACAACAGTGATGGCAGCCAAGGAAATGATAAGAAATGGGTTTGCACCGGGGAAAGGCCTAGGGGTAACTCTACAAGGTATAACACAACAATCCACTTGCCGGGTAGTAATGACACTTTTGGTCTGGGTTTTAAGCCTACTGTTGCCGATATCCAAAGAGCCAAGAAAATGAAGAAGAAAAGTTGGTCCCTCCCAAAGCCTATCCCAAAACTATCCGATTCCTTTACTAGGCCTGGTACATGAAGACATTTGGCGACTGTTATGCCAAGTCGTGCTGAAATAAAATCGGATGCGGAACTCCTAGCAAGGTTCGAGATGCTCTTTGAAGATGTGAATATGTTGGAGATGGGTGAGGGAACGAGTAAAATGAATGTTCAGTTCGTGGGACCCGACATTGTGCTTAATAACTGGGAAGCTACTTCTCTTCCGATCAGGAGGGAGTTGTGGTAGTTAGCTTTAAATATTTCATTTCCCCAAAAGTTGTATTGTTTTGTAATCCCACGCCCCATCAAAAACAAATGTATCCAATGCTTGTTACCTTTTTGTAAAATCAATGAAATGCAATTTCTTTCTTTCTTCCATTTTTGCCTTATTTTATTTTTCTTCTTTTGTACAGTTCAATATTTGCTGATTCCAATGATATGTCATGCATGAAGGATTCCTGGTCCAGTCTTGATAATCGAATAGTTATACAGGAAATTGAAAGTGAACATGAAGTAGAATATGAGGATGAGGAAATACTGGAGGAAATCAGTAAAGATTTGAATCATTATGAGGAAAAACCCAAACCGAACTTAAACGAGATAGAATCTATTAATCTGGGAAGCGAGGAGAATGTCCGGGAAACAAAGATCAGTGTGCATTTATAGGCATCCCTCAGAGAAGATCTAATCAAGTTGTTACATGAGTACAAGGACATATTTTCTTGGTCCTATGATGACATGCCCGAGCTCAGTACTGATCTGGTGGTACATAAATTGCCCATATATCCGGAATGCCGGCCGGTAAAACAGAGCTAAGAAAGTTTAAAACGGACATCAGTGTGAAGATAAAAGAAGAAGTTAATAAGCAATTCAAGGCGAAGGTCATACGGGTCACTAAATATCCCACCTGGTTAACTAATGTTGTGCCAGTTCCGAAGAAGGATGGAAAAACCAGGGTGTGCGTTGATTACAGGGACCTTAATAAAGCTAGTCCAAAGGATGATTTTCCATTGCCAAATATCCATATACTGATTAACAATTGTGCCAAGCATGAAATTGGCTCTTTTGTGGATTGTTATGCGGGTTATCATCCGATCCTGATGGACGAAGAAGATGCAGAAAAGACAGCCTTTATCACGCCTTGGGGGACATATTGTTACAGGGTGATGCCGTTTGGGTTGAAGAATGCCGGGGCTACATATATGAGGGCGATGACTACTATGTTCCATGACATGATGCACCGAGATATAGAAGTGTATGTGGACGATGTCATCATTAAGTCCAAAAAGCAATGTGACCATGTCAAAGATTTGAGGAAGTTTTTCCAGAGGCTCCGAAGATATAATCTCAAGCTCAATCCAGAAAAGTGTGCTTTCGGGGTGCCTTCAGGAAAGTTACTGGGGTTTATAGTAAGTCGGCGTGGTATTGAATTGGATCCGTCAAACATAAAAGCAATCCAGAATTTGCCTCCGCCGAAGAATAAGAAAGAAGTGATGAGTTTATTGGGCAGGTTGAATTATATCAGCAGGTTCATTGCTTAGTTGACGTCAACATGTGAGCCCATTTTCAAACTGTTGAAGAAAGATGCTACGGTAAATTGGACTGATGAATTCCAAGAGGCCTTTGACAAGATTAAAGAATATTTTGCCAATCCTCCAGTATTAGTTCCTCCAGAACCGGGAAGACCTCTGATCTTGTATTTGACCGTGCTAGATAATTCTTTTGGCTGCGTACTAGGGCAGCATGATGAGACGGGAAAGAAAGAGCAGGCGATATATTACCTCAGTAAAAAGTTCACATCTTATGAGGTGAAATACACTCAGTTGGAAAGAAAGTGTTGTGCTCTAACCTGGGTTGCTTAGAAACTGAAACATTACCTGTCAGCTTATACCACATATTTGATATCACGGTTGGATCCGTTGAAGTACATATTTCAGAAGCCTATGCCTACAGGAAGACTTGCTAAATGGCAAATTCTGCTCACAGAGTTTGACATAATCTATGTATCACGTACGACAATGAAGGCGCAAACAGTTGCAGATCATCTAGCAGAAAACCCAGTGGATGATGAATATGAGCCGTTAAAAACATATTTTCCTGATGAGGAGGCAATATATGTTGGAGAAGTAGAGCAAGATGATAAGCCAGGCTGGAGGATGTACTTCGATGGAGCCGTCAACGGTAAGGGAGTTGGAATTGGAGCATTACTTATTTCAGAAACGGGTCAGCATTATCCCGTTACCGCTTAGCTTTGATTTTTCTACACCAACAATATGGCTGAATATGAAGCATGCATATTGGGATTGAGGATGGAAATAGATATGGGTGTTCAAGAGATTTTGGGGTGACTCGGATCTCTTGATACATCAGATTCAGGGAGAATGGGAGACAAGAGATTTAAAGTTGATACCTTATCGACAATGTCTGCATGAAAAATCCCAGAGATTTCAATCTATAGAGTTCAAACACATCCCAAGAATGCACAATGAAGTAGCAGATGCTTTGGCCACATTGTCCTCCATGATGCATCATCCAGATAAAACTTATGTAGATCCATTACAGATACAGGTGCGTGATCAAAATGCTTATTGTTTTGCCGTGGAAGAAGAACTTGATGGAGAGTCGTGGTATCATGATATCAAAGAATACTTGAAGACAGGAAAGTACCCAGAGCAAGCCACTGGAGATCAGAAAAGGGTTATAAGACAATTAGCAAATGGATTTTTCCTCAGTGGAGGGGTTGTATACAAAAGAACACCAGATTTGGGGCTATTGAGATGCATAGATGCGCAGCAAGCTGACACAATTATGGCTGAGGTACATGCGAGAGCTTGCGGACCTCATATGAGCGGATACATCTTAGCCAAGAAAATACTGGGAGCAGGATATTATTGGCTTACCATGGAACGTGATTGTATTAGATATGTGAGGAAATTCCATCAATGTCAAATACATGGAGATTTGATTCACTCTCCACCCTATGAGTTGCATACAATGTCTGCACCCTGGCCATTCGTTGCCTGGGGCATGGATGTCATCAGACCAATAGAGCCTGCAGCATCTAGTGGGCACAGATTTATCTTGGTCGCGATTGATTATTTCACCAAATGGGTGGAGGCGAAGACATTTAAGGCAGTGACAAAGAAGGCAGTGGTGGATTTCGTGCATGAAAATATTATATGTCGCTTTGGAATTCCTAAAGTAATTATCACAGACAATGGTGCAAATTTGAACAGTCACCTCATGGAAGAAGCATGTCAAAGATTCAAAATCCTGCATCGTAACTCTACGCCTTATAGGCCTAAAGCGAATGGAGCAGTAGAAGCTGCGAATAAGAATATAAAGAAGATTCTCAGAAAAATGGTGGAAGAGTCAAGGCAATGGCATGAAAAGTTACCTTTCGCTCTTATGGGTTATCGTACAACCGTACGCACTTCAATCGGTGCCACACCTTATTCGTTGGTGTATGGAACAGAGGTAGTTATACCCACAGAAATTGAGATACCATCTCTTCGAATCATAGCTGAGGCTGAAATCGATGATGATGAATGGGTAAAGGCCCGGTTGGAACAATTGAACTTGATTGACGAAAAGAGGTTAGCAGCGGTTTGCCATGGGCAATTATATCAGCGGAGAATGGTCAGAGCATACAATAAGAAAGTACGTCCGCGGAAATTTGAAGTGGGACAATTGGTTCGAGGCGTATTCTGTCGCATTGGGCTGAAGCGAAAGGCAAATTTGCACCAAACTGGCAAGGACCGTTCATGGTATCACGAGTATTGTCCAATGGAGCTCTATATCTGACAGATGTTGAAGGAAAATGTGTAGAGACTGCTATCAACTCTGATGCAGTCAAGAGATATTATATATGATTCCTTTTTCATTTGTATAATTGTATTTGTCATAATTTTGGAATTGAAATGATGAAGGCATTTTGTTTTCTATCCAAACACTTTATCCATTGATATTCCCATTGAGCCTTGTTTGTGTTATTCTTTCATATCCCTCTCTCGGAATCATTGATGTTGCAAGAAAAGAAAATGAAAAATGATGATGAAAAGAAAAAAAAAGAGAAAAAAAAAGAAAAAGAAAAAAAAAGAGAAGAAAGAGACAAAAGAAAAAAAATGCAAACAAAAGAAAAATACATACAAAAGACAAAAGAAAACCGGGAAAAGTCAAGACACAACAATGAATATGAACATAGTTCGAACTATGTTTTGACTTGATCCCGAAAGGGTACGTAGGCAGCCTCTCTGAGGTTTAGTCATGATAAAAATAAAATACAAGATTCCCCACATATTGAAACTGGGGTAGAAGTTATGTTTGTGATTCTGAGAGTTGTAAATATTTTTGAACCCTCGTAAAATTTTGAGCCTTTTATACCCTTCTTTCTAAATCCCATCCAAAAGCCACATTACGGTCCAAAGAAAGATCTTCTGATCAATTTCAAGAAAATGACAATACAATGAGAATAAGGAAAACAGGGCATGGACAGTACCGGTGGTCTAGAAAACAAAAGAACAAAAAGAAAAATAAAAATGAGAGAGTCTTATCGGTAAAAATCTTAACCGGCACTGTAAGGCGACTGT
This sequence comes from Nicotiana noctiflora, assembly GCA_032618575.1. Lineage (NCBI taxonomy): Eukaryota > Viridiplantae > Streptophyta > Magnoliopsida > Solanales > Solanaceae > Nicotiana > Nicotiana noctiflora. The sequence continues at coordinate 47,902 of JASVEL010003104.1, forward strand.
GAGATTGAGAGAATAAAAATGAGAGAGTCTTATTGGTGAAAACCTTAACCGGCACCGTAAGGCGATTGTGAGATTGAAAGAATAAATGAGAGAGTCTTATTGGTGAAAACCTTAATCGGCACCGTAAGGCGATCGTGAGGACTATTTTGTGAAAGAAGAAAAACAACAAAAATAAGATTGGTCTGGGTTGAAGGAAAAGTTGGAGTTAAGATAGTAACAATTCGATTAGACAGACTGGGTCGGAGTTTAAATAAATGGCATGGTCAGAGTAATCAGCCGTCATACCTAGATAAGTTCTGTCTCTACTCCAAAGTACCCTTACCCCTTTTAAATTCACATTTTTCTGCATTTCATTGATCAAAACCAGTTGCCCAATGAAATCTAACTACCAGCTTCTCATGTTAAGAGGCGTAATAATGCTGGGTCAGAGAGAAAATAAAAGAAAAACAAAAGGATGGCAATCAAAGCCAAAGGAAAATGAAAAAAAAAGAAGGAGAAGAAACAAAAAGGAAAGCGGGAAGGAGATTACAAAGTAAAAGTCGAAGAAATCTGGCAAAGGGCTGCATAACAGAATAAAGCATGAAGAGGCAGGCAATGGAAGCAAAATCAACGAAATGCCAGTTGCCAACATTTTATAACTAATAAGATTGTTCTCTGATTTAGACAGGAACAAAAAGATTCAAATTCTCACTAATCACTTTAAAGTGAATGCGACCAATGTGGAAGAAGAAAAACACAAAAAAGAAATACAGCAATAAAAGGAGGAATCGCAGAGGAGGACTCATTCAGTCAACAAGAAAATTACCCAAAAAAAAACAGCAAGGAGGTATTGTCTTTTCAAAACTCATACCCCAGTTATCAAACTGAGGGAATATATTCTGCATTTTTATTTTTATGCATCAGGCGCCCACCTGGATAACATGGGAATATTTTCTGCATTTTCATTTTCTTGCGCCCACGTGGATAACAAGGGAATATTTTCTGCATTTTTATTTTTTTGTGCATCAGGCGCCCACCTGGATAACAAGGGAATATTTTCTGCATTTTCATTTTCATGCATCAGGTGCCCACCTGGATAACAAGGGAATATTTTCTGCCCACCTGGATAACAAGGGAATATTTTCTGCATTTTTCATTTTCATACATCAGGCGCCCACCTGGATAACAAGGGAATATTTTCTGCATTTTCATTTTCATGCATCAGGCGCCCACCTGTATAACAAGGGAATATTTTCTGCATTTTACATTTTCATGCATCAGGCGCCCACCTGGATAACAAGGGAGTACATTTCTGTAATTTTAATTTTCTATTCAGGCGCCCACCTATATAACAAAGGAATACATTTCTGCAATTTTAATTTGTTTTATCTAACATGAGCAACACTATGACATGAGAAAAGCCCACACTGGGGCAGAGGAAAAGTTGTCATTGTTTTTGTTTTTGTTCTAACAGGTATCAACCTGGTGACAAGAAACACAATTGGGAGTCACACCTAAGGAAAGGAAGCAGTATGTCAAAAGCAAGAAAATACATCAAAAATCAACAAAAAAATAAGGATGATGGAATAAGAGATGGAAAAGCCAGGAAGAATAAAGAAGACAAAAGTAGATAGGAATCATCGTAATTCATAGGATTATAGCTTAGAATGGCTTCTTTTTCATTTTTATCCCCGGTGTAATAAGGAGTTAGTCAGTGATCATAGCGACAGTAGTAGCAACAGCAGGGTCTTGGTAGTTTCAAACTACCAGACCTTCCCGAACTACACTGACCTAATTCCTGTTTAGCCTAGGATATGTAGGCAACCTCTGAGGCAGGGTGCGGTCAAAAGGCTTTCAAAATGCTTCTTACGGAATATGCCAGTGGGCAAAAATCTCTCATTACTACTCACTTGTCTTTGCACTGAAACTCTTCGTGTTCCCAAGCATACAGGGGCATATGTGAGCACGTGATTTTTGCCCTAGGCGAATAAATTCCAATATTAAAATAAATAAGATTTTTGATTTGCAATTATGTGCTTAATTGAAATAAAGTGTGTGCTTGTGATTGAAACAACTAGAAATTCAAAAATTCAAAAATTAAAAAAAAATAGGTTAATTAGAAAATGTCACAAAATAAAGGAATTAAAGAAAACCAACAAAAAAACAAATATACCGGAAAATTAAAGAAAAATAGCAAAAAATGTCAAAAAATACCAGAAAAATTAGAAAAAATAGGAAAATAAAAGAGAAGTAATAATTGAAAAGAATAAAAAAGAGAAAAATAAAATACAACAAGGAAAATACAAAAAGAAATAGCTAAATACACAAAAAATACATAAGGAATACAATAACTGGGCCAAAGTTTCAAGCCCAAAATACATCAGCCCATTGGTCTACACTGCCCGGTCCAATTTTAAATGGAAACGACGGCGTTTCAAAGGATTAAATCCTGGTCGTCCATATGATTAATCAAACGGACAATTTTGAATCTCGTTAAATAAATCAGACGGCACCGTTTAAATAGACTAAATCCTGGCCGTCCAAATCAGATGATCTAACGAAGGCCAGGAGATCTTCATTAAGGTCCAAACGACAGCGTATGGGATCCTTCCATCCTGGGCGTTGATCAAAAATGATCCAAAGGCCAGGATCGCCTAACCCCAAAGGAGTATTTAAACTCCGTCTCTCATTCAGAGACCGTCCATTACCCACTCCCCAAACCCTAGACGCCCTTCTCCTTCGTCTTCTTCATCATGTCCATGGAGATTGGCTGGCATTCATGGCCATCTCCGGCCACTCAACACCCCAAAACTCTTTTCTTCTTTCTTCTTCACACAAAACCACTCTAAAACCAAAGAAAACTAGAAAAATCCCACTTTCTTGAAAGCCCGGTCACCGGAATCTTTGCCGGTGACCTTCGATCTTTGAATCCGCCTCTCAAATTAACACCACATAACCACTACGAGGGGATCTTTCACCCTACGTAGTTCGTTTTTCTTGAACATCTCTGAAAATGCTCGAATATCCAAAATAAGTTCGCCGGAACCCTATCTCCGGCGAACTCCCAAACAAGACCCACCCCAAAATATACCCCTTTAAATATATAACACCCCTTTTACCACAAAAACCGCAAAAATATACTTGTTTAAAGAAAAATCTGGAAAACAAAGATTTCAAGTCTTTGAAGTTCGAAGAAACTGGAAGAAAAGAAAAGAAAAAGAACAAGAAAAGGAAAAAGAAAAAGAAATAAAGAAATAAAGAGAACAGGAGACCAATCCTGCCAAGCTAAGTTCATTTTCCCTTGTTTTCTCTGTTTTTGATCTTTTGGCATGATTTTGTCTACTTTGCCTTCTTTGCTAATTGTAGTTAATCTTTCGCATGTTTAAATGTTAAAATCTTCTGATCTTCTACATATCTTCTGATTGTTTCATCTTTTATATGTTTTCTGTTATAACATGCTTTCAATGGTTTTATCTTCTGATTTCTTGTTTGATAACTTCTAAGAGTTTCTATCATTAGCCTGTCATCTATCTTGTCTATTATGCTTAACTAATATACTGAGCCTCTTAGGGTTTTTTTATAAGTCAGTATATGAATTTGTTATGAGTATGCCTCTTTATGTTAGATTTGTTAGCTATGCTTAAGTCTGAAGTTATGAGTTAGTTAATCGAGATTCAACCATTATCTAATTTCCTTCTGAGTTTTGGTTAATTGATAAGTGATTTCTGATTGTGGCTATGTGTGCAAATTGACATAAATGGGCTGTATTTGTAAGAGATTTATGTGTTAGACTATGTTTCATCCTACTGTGCTTTAGGGTGTTGGTTATAGTTGTAATAGATAAATGAAAAGTTAACTGGCTAGTATTGAAAGTAACCTAATTGGCTAATATTAAAAAATAACCTAAGATGGCTACAATTGAAATGACTTAAGGATTATTTGATTAATATAGCCACTCCTGAAATATTGGAGTAGCTAATTCTGCAAGTCTAATTTTAGTTAATAGAAGGAGGCTAGTCCTGCAAATCCAATTCAATTAGGTAAGTAATAATAGAAAGGGTTACCTCTTAAAGAGGTCAAAGCTGAAAAGAATTAAGGTTAAAGCTGGCCAAGTCTTAAATGATCCATAAATAATGGCCAGCAGTTAAATACTAGTTAAATTCAGAATACCCAGACCTTTAATAGGTCGGGTAATTAACAAGAAGTAACAGGGGTATAAAAAGGAATAAAAATGGCATAGTTGTAGATTTAATAGAGCCTGCAGGGATAAATTAGATATTTAGGCTTAGTATTTCTGCAATAGTGCATAAAACAAAGGGTAAAACAGACCCAACAAAAAGGCATAACTGTTAAAATCCTTAGCAAGTGAGGGCACTATAGTAATAGACCCTTAATAGAAGCAAAAAGACCACCCTAGAACCTTCCAGCAAGGGCTGGAAGGCATTTTAAATCTGAAATAAGGTACCAAATTGCAATAAATTAAAGAATTAAGGGGAGGGAATTGGTAATAAGATTTTTGAATTTTCCCCTCAAAATTTCACCTAAAACATCTATAAATAGGCTGTAACTAAGCCTCAAAAGGGGCTGGATTCTAGAAATTCAGAGAAAATTTCTGAAATTAAGAGGGATACACCACAAATTGAGAGTGAATTTCTGGGTATAGTCATGCATAATTTTGGAATTCAATTAGGAATCTTCTGCTATTCTCTACTATTGGATTCTTATTGGATTTCATTCAAGTCTGCTCTTGGATTGTTTGTTTGCTGAACTTGAAGATTATATTCGACTGTGCTATTCATTGTGCTACTGTGATTTGCTCTGTTGATTCTGCTGTTGTGATCATTTGACTATCCTTCTTCATTTGCATCCTAGACTCATAGATTTTACTTTGTTGAATCAGGTACACAATTCTTACCCAAATATGTAACTGCAGTTGATATGAAGAAATAAATACTATGAGTTTTTCAGAAGTAAGTTTTCTGTTGTAATTCATATGCTCTTACTCTTATCGCATGATTAGATCCCTTGTAATTCGATAGGAAATGTTTGTAATAACTGATACATATGAGACTGGAGTGAAACAACTGATAATGTAATAGATAGAGTAGAGTAGAGTATAAGTAGCGGTAATCACCTTATATTTAGGTTAAAAAAACAGGCTAACTCATTAAATTAACTCACCTAGTTAAAATAGCTTCATAACTTGCATAATAATCACATTAGATTTCATGAATTAGAATGTGATGGCTAAATATGATCGAATTCGTTAGAGTCATTTTCTTCACTTTAGTTAGTGCAATAACAACCTGAAACGGTGTAAGCTAGAATCAATAATTAAATTACAGTGTTAAGTATCATATCACCGGTCGAAGAAGTTTACATGAATAGCTTATCACTTGAGTTCAATTAGTAATCGATAATCATAATTAGAAAAGTATGAGTCACAATTAGTGGCCAATAATAATCATGTTCGCATAGTTAAGTAATACGTCACTATTAAGGTATATGAAATAGTAATTTGTTGTTCAGATTCAATTAGTGATAAGTGATTGGAGTTTAAAGTTAATATTGTAAATCTGTACTTCTGATTTTATGAAATAAATTCTCATTTAGTTAGTCTTATCTACTGTTGTTGAGCATTTATATATCTGTTATGGAATTCCGAGTTTGCTTTCAACTTTTTCTTTTGTTTGTCTTGGGCCTGAAAAACAGTGCAGGTCTGGATCCAATTGGATTTACCTTTGGATAATGACTTCAGCGTATTCTGGGTTTCTAAAACCCATATATGCAAATTGGTCTGCTAAGTTCAAGCCCTTGAACGTCCAGGCCTGGAAACATAAAGGATAAGGCCTGGACATGATTCTGAAATTATAACACAATAAAAAATAACTAAGGAAAACCCAGAAATAGAAAATGTAGTACTCGTTAGGATTTGACTATTTAAAAATAACGGGACGGGTCTCGAATAAGAACAAAACAAACGGGGCCCCCATATAAATAATAATAAGCAATAGATTCAGGAAGACCGTTTAGCAAATTTCACAGTCTTTCTAAAAGTATAATAAGTCGTAGACGTTATAGGCACGATTTTAAATATACCTTTCTTAATATGAGTGCACATCTAATGTGACTCAAATCTTAAATCTCGGCGAAGCCGAAATGTGTTAAAGTCACAGGCGTACTAGTTGTGGTGTGACTCGAAATACGTTTTCGCGACGTTGCAAATCATAAAAAGTATTAAAAATGAAACATGCACATGTTGTAAAAAGCATATAGTGAAATCAAGTAAAATAAAAAATGACAGTTCAGCGACCGTGCCAAAACCACAAAATCCGGGAGTGCCCAACACCTTCTCCCGGGTTAACAGAATTCCTTATCCGGATTTCTTGTTGCGCGGACCATTTAAACAGAGTCAACTTCCTCGGATTCGGGATTAACCGGTGACTTGGGACACCATTATCTTCCCAAGTGGCGACTCTAAAATTTTAAACAAAATCCCAATCCGATTGTCCTTAAATTGGAAAAACTCCTTCCTCATTGTTATTATTATACCCCTTCCCGGGTGTATTGGTAATTAACGAGGTATACTTTATTCTCCTTTTCGAAAATAAAAAGATAATAAAAAGGGAGGTGTGACAATTCTAATAAAAGAATTAACATGCTTTAATTAACTTCGCTTAGGCTCCAATTTTAGGTGCGATGCACAAACTAAGGTCGGGGTTACTCGTCTTGGTTAGTGAAAGCTAGGGTAAGGGTGTAACGAACACACGGATGGTCATTTTTGAAATTTACGTCCCGATCCCCAATTAACTTTTTACCCTAAGTTCATTTCTGCTATTGTGGTTTGCCGGGAGGTTCGCTTCTAGAATTTGAAGTGCTTTGGGAAACTTAGTCCTTAAATGGGATCTTTATAGTTGAAAAATGGCCCGTATTCGTAAAAGTGTTAAGACGACCTCGGAACATAAATTCGATAGTTCCATTAGCTCCGGTAGGTGATTTCGGGGTTGGGAGCGCGTTCAGAATGTATTTTGGAGGTCTGTAGCTCAATTAGGCTTGAAATGCCGAAGTTTGGAATTTTTAGAAATTCGATCGATAGGTGAGATTTTGATTCGGGAGTCGGAATGGAGTTCCTACAGTTGTATTAGCTTCGTTAGGTGATTTTGGATTTGTCTGTAAAATTTCAGGTCATTCGGACGTCGTTTGGTCGGGTTTTTGACAGTATGTAGGTTTCGGAAGTTTTGGTTGAAACTTAGGCTTGAATCCGCCATGATTTGATGATTTTTGTGTTTAATGATATGTTTTTATGATTGGAACAAGTTTGTATCATGATTTAGAGTAGGTTGGTGGTTTTGGTTGAGGTCCCGGGGGCCTCGGGGGTGTTTCCGGGGGTCAAACGGACCATTTTGAGTTGATGAAACATGTCAGATTGCTGTATTAATGTTGCAGAAGATTTGTTCTTCACGATCGCGGGAGTGATGTCACGACCGCATAGATGTTTTGGCAGGTCAGATTGTTTTTGTTCTTCGCGATCGCGTAAATGGGCTCGCGATCACGTACTATTGGGCAAGAGTACATCACGATCGCAGTGTCATGGTCACGATCACGTACGTGTGGAATTTAAAGCATCGCGATCGCGTGAAGAGAGTCGCGATCGAGTATAAGGAATTTGGGGACTTTGGATTTGGTTCATCGCGATCGCGGGAGCTGGGCGCGATCGCGATTAAGCATTTCAGGGCCTCATAGAAACAGTTATAACAATTTCATCCGCGAGGGTTTCACCATTTTTACAAAAACTCAAGCTAGGGAGCTCGGTTTTGAGTGATTTTTCGAGTGCTTTTCAGAGATAATTGTTGGGTAATGATTTCTTACTCCTTTGTGATCATTATTCACTAATCTAAACTCAATTTCTTCCTTTAATTTCGGATTTGGGGTGTAAATTGGGGTGAGTTTCATAGAACAAACAATGATGATTTGGAAGGGCAAACGAACTCCGATTTCGATAAATTTTATATGGTTAGACTCGTGAGAGTACGAGGGTTCTGAAAACATAAAAATATTTCAATTTTGAGCCGATGGCTGGAGGGGTATTTTGGTCATTTCACTCATTTTGCGTTGTATCTTTAATTTTATCAGTGTAATTAGTTACTTGTGATGTTATTTACACCGTGTAATTGGTTTGACTAGATTCGGGCCACTCGGAGTCGGATACTCATGGAAAGGGAGTCGTTTCTTAGCGGTTTTGTACCGGAATTGAGGTAAGTGACTTGTCTAACCTTGCGTGGGGGAACCTTCTCCCCTAGGATATATAAGTGTTGATTTAAATGCCTTGTACGCGAGGTGACGGGCGTGTACTTGCACAGATTGTTGAAAAACCACCTTACTTGAATTGTTCAATCGTGATATCCTTGTTATTTAATTGATTAAATTGTATGATTTATCTGGTGTTAGTTATAGAAGCATGAATAGATAGGATTATTTGTCTAAGTGCCTACTTGTCTTAATTGAACTTCTTGGAACTTGTTGAGACTGGATTTGGTGTAATTTGTAGCTATGTACTTCATATTTCTCTGTGTTTTTCCTCTTATTGATTGTGTTTGTGTTTGTGTTTGTGGACTGCGAGTTCAATTACCGGAGATCCGATGCTACTGAGGTAAAGGACTGTGGGTTCAATTCCCGAAGATCCTGAGATATTGAGACAAGGACTGCAGGTTCAATTCCCGGAGATCCTGAGATACTGATATATGGACTGCGGGTTCAACTCCCGGAGATCCTGAGATACTGATATACGGACTACGGGTTCAATTCCCGGAGATCCTGTGATACTGATATAAAGGATTGCGGGTTCAATTCCCGGAGATCCTGTGATACTGATATAAAGGACTACAGGTTCAATTCCCGGAGATCCTGAGTTGCTGAGTATAGAGAGGGACTACGAGTTCAATTCCCGGAGATCCTGAACTTGTTGATTTGTGCAATGTTGTGTTGATTTCTTCTTGTTAGCTTAATTGTAGACGGTTGTAGTATTTACCTCATTGCTGTTATTTCAGTCTTATTCTTATTTGAACTGCTCGATTATTATTATCACTATTCTTATTATTTCTCGGTAGGGCCCTGACCTTCCTCGTCACTACTCCATCGAGGTTAGGCTTGGCACTTACTAAGTACCGCCGTGGTGTACTCATGCTACTCTTCTGCACACTTTTGTTGTGCAGATCCAGGTACATCCGATCAGGCGCACTACAGGTGATCTAGCAGCACTTCAGGAGACTCGAGGTATGATCTGCTACGTCCGCATATCCGGAGGGTCTTCTTCTATACATCTTAGCGACATCAGTTATTTCTTTATTTTCGTTGTATAGACACTCTTGATATATAGAGCCATAGTTGTACTCTTTCTTAGTCTGTGTTGCCCGTGAGTTTCCGGGTCTTGGTAGTTGTGTTTTCTTCTGGTATTTGGCAAAGTGTATGTGCCGAGCGCCACATGTTACATTCTTTTACGTCATTCCCACTGTTATCTTGTCTTTTCTTTCATGAAAGTGTATATTCCGCATTGTTTTAGGCTTACCTAGTCGCGAAGACTAGGTGCCGTCATGACATGTTCACGATTCGTGAACTAGGGTCGTGACAAAGGGATGCTTGTCCAAGCTTGAATTTAATAAAGTCATCAATAATAAAAGCGGACATAGACAAAACATGAAAAATAAATAAAGTACATCTTGTCCAAAATTAATTCAAGCCAATTTTAGTTAATAAAAGCGACCGTGCTAGAACCAGGGAACTCGGGGAATGCCTTACACCTTTATTCCGGTCAACATAATTACTTACTCGGATTTTATTTTCTCAGACAAATAATAATAGAGTCAAACCTTCCTTTTATTAGGGGTTCAAATGAAAGGTGACTTGAAACACTCAAAAACTCAATTTCAAGTGGCGACTTTGTAAATAAAATAATCTGTATTCAAGTTTGTCACTTTAATTGGAAACTCTTTTAGCCCTTATTCATACCATATATATAGATAGGGGAGGCAAATGGGCGGGTTGGGTTGAATTTGGGCGGGTCAAGATGGGTTAGTTAATAAATGGGTCAATGTCCAACCCAGCCCAAAGTGAATTTGGGTTAAGATGGGCTGGGTCAAGATGGGCTAAACAATGGGTCATAACCCAAACCCGCCCAATATGACCCATATTTTAGAATCATGCTCATCTTGCATAAAACATTTTTAGGGGGTTTGCGCCCGGGGTGGGGAGTGGGGGGAGGAGGGTGGCATGTGAGGGGTAGGGGTAGGAGGTGTAGAAAAATAAAATAATAGAAAATTAAAAATACAACAAAAAAATGAATTTTTTTAGGGATTTTGCGTGGCAGGGGAGGGGTAGGGGTAGGGGCTAGGTGGTAGGGAGTATGGTGGGGTGGCAGAAAATTTGAAAAATAAAAAATAGAAATTTAAAAATAAAAATAAAAAGTAAATTTTTTTTAAGGGTTTGGCACCGGGGGGTAAGGTGTGTGTCGGGGGTATTGGTAGGGTGGGGTGGGGTGGGGTGCGGTGGGGTAGCAGAAAAACTGGAAAATAAAAAATAAAAATTCAAAAATAAAAATAAAAACTAAAATTTATTTTAGGCGGTTTGCGCAACTAAATAAATTTTTAGATAAGTTAGGTTGAGATAATTTGTTTGGGGTGAGTTTCATGGGTTGTATTTGGGTTGTTAAATGGGTCAGAATGGGCTATAAAAAATAATGGGTTAACTTGGGCTCAACCCAAATTGACCCATGAGCTAAAATGGTTGTAGCCCAACCCATTAATCTTTGGGTTAGTTGGGAAGGTTAGATGAGTTTGGGCTCAAATTGCCACCCCTATATATAGATACATATACGTTTTGGAGTAAAAAAGGGGTGTAATGGCTGCTGAAGTCAGTTAAAAGCAAACATAGTTGTGAGAATTACAAGCTTGAAATCAGGGATCGTCTAGTAGGGTGTATACGATTTTGTCCATTATTAAATATATTTTCAAAGGATAAAATAGGCGAAATATATTTCACTAAATACCTTTATATTTTTAATATAATAAAGATATAGATAGATATAACTCCAATCCAAAGTGATGAAAGAACAATGAAGAACGAGCTCACAGTAATAAAAAATGCATATGATAATGCGGCTCTATTAATTGTCTAGAAAGAAATATTAAGCAGGATATTACCATGTTACATGTTTACATCTAAACTCGAGACAATATTTAAACGGCATGAAAAAATCCCTTTTGTGCAAATCTCGCCCCTTTCTATTTGGCTAATAGATCCAGCATGGATAAAAGGTCTTTCTAACATCAATTTATTTGAAGTTAATGAAAAATATATTTATCAATTTATCATCTTATTTTCTTTTTTTAAAATGTTACGATCCATATTTTCCATCCTCGGAGTCATGATGTCGCCTGCTAATGAGAGCTAGGAAAGTCAAATCCTTAACTAATTGCTTCATTAACCAATTACTCCTTTTTAGCAATTATAGAACGATAATCATGATAACAACGAAAATTTAATAAATAAGCGGAAGACAACGATAAAATAACTAAAATCTATGTCTATTACTTCAACTTAAGCTTAACAACCCAAAATCTGGTGTCAAAGTATCATAGATGATCTAAGAATGCTAAATACAAAGTCTGAAAGTAAAGACACACTGTCTCAGGAACGAAGAGATTAAATAGGAATATAAAGGATAGAGGAGAAGTTGGGCTTGCGGACGCCAGCAGGGATATCTCGGAGTCTTGGTGGACAGAAGGATAACTTCTGATCTACTTTTGATGATCAAAAGATGCTCCGAGATCTGCACACAGTGTAGAGTATAGTATTAGCGTAACCGACCCCATGTATTGGTAAGTGTCTGGCCAAACCCCGACGAGGTAGTGACGAGGCTAAGACCAGACTCCAGATAAACCTGTGCAATTATATTTATATACGACGTAAAATAAACAAGAACAAACAATTTAAATGGGACGGGAACATGTTTCTGGGATAGCTGATAATATAGAACTTCAAGAGAATAATAATGGAAAATAAACAATTTAACTCTAACACGGATAAGAAAAATAGAAGCAGATTTCTCTATCAGTACACATCTCGTTGCACGCATGCAACCCGATCTCATTTCTCATATTTCCGTGGTAGGCGTACCACCCACTCGCATTTCATCAAATCTCGTGGTAGGCATACCACCTGCTCCCTTTTTATCAATAACTTGTGGTAGGCGTACCACCACCTCCCATTTCATCAATAACTTGTGATAGGCATACCACCCGCTCCCATTTCGTCAATAACTTGTGGTAGACATACCACCCGCTCCTTTTTTCATCAATAACTTGTGGTAGGTGTACCACCCGCTCCCATTTCAGTCCAACACAATATAACAATAATATCCCGGTTAGGAAATAAAAGCAACACAGAAATTTCCCCGCAAGGGAACAACCAACTATAACCAATCCTAACTCAACTCCTACTTAAGTCAATTAATACCAATACTTAGGCATAAATAAAGTTCACGAGATTAAATTAAATCTTAACTCAATATCAAGAATCATCAATTAAACATCCGAAGTGTCACTTAAGAACACAACAATTATCAATTTAAGACCCATGGTCATGCTCGACACCAATATATAGATACTTGTCACCATGCTTATACGTCGTACTCAACAGGAAGCAAATAGAAAATATGACTCAACTCCTAATCCCTCAAGTTAGGCTTAGACCGGGCACTTACCTCGATGTCTGGAACACGATTCAAATCTCAACAATATCTTTACCCCTTGATGCTACCGCCAATTCGCACATATCTAATAACAAATTACTTAATTACATCAATAAGTGCTAAATGAATCAACTCTAATGTATCAAAATGAGTTTTTCAAAGTTTTACCTAAAAAGTAAAAAATCGTCCCCGAGCCCACGTGGTCAAAACCCGAGGTTCGAACCAAAATCCGATTATCCATTCCCCCAAGAACTCAAATATATAATTTGTTTTCTAATCAGACCTCAAATTGAGGTCCAACTCCTCAATTTTTAAAAATCTAGGTTCTACCAAAAACACCCAATTTTCCCCATGAAAATCTTTGATTTTAGGTTGAAATCATGTTAAAAGATGTTAATGATTGAAAGAAATCAGTAAAAACCAACTTACATTGAAGAAGACTTGTTCTTGAAAAATCGCCTAAAATTGCAGGTCTCTGATATGGGAAATGCGAATAGGGGTTCGTGCGAACCCCGACCTCTCAGATGTGGGAATTGCAAAACACGGTTCGCATTTGCGAACCCTTCATAGTTTCCCAGCTTTTGCATTTGCGAAGCAGTAGTAACAATTGCGACTTCACATTTGCGATGACAAAGGATTTTGGCGGGCATCGCATTTGCGATTGAATCTTCGTATTTGCGAAGAAGGCTTCGCATGCGTTGTCTCGCATTTGCGATGCATGGATCGCATTTGCGAGCTTGCATTTGCAAGACTGACTTCGTAAATACGAAGCCTGCAGGTCAATTCTTACCAGCTAATTTTAACTTCAAAAATACACCCCGTGGCCTATCCAAAACTAACCAGAGCCCTCGGGGCTCCAAACCAATTACACACACAATCTCAAAAATATACTATGAACTTATTCGTGCGATCAAATCGCCAAAATAACATCATAAATATCAAATTAAACCTCAAGATCCATAAATTCTTTCAAACTTCATAAAACATCAAATTTTCCAATTCAGGTCCGAATCACGTCAAATGGTTTCCATTTTTCACCAAATTTCACAGAAATATCTTAAATCATATATAAGACCTGTACCGAGCGCCGGAACAAAAATACGGGCCCGATAGTAACATATTCTAATCATGTTTCATTTTAAATTTCCTTAAATAATTTTAGAAAACAATTTCTTTCAAAAATTCATTTCTCGGGCTTGGGACCTCGGAATTCGATTCCGGGCATACGCCCAAGTCCCATATTTTCCTACGGACCCTCCAGGACTATCAAATCACCGGTCCGGGTCCGTTTACCCAAAATATTGACCAAGGTCAAATTAATTCATTTTATAGTCAAAACTTATAATTTGTCACAGAGTTTCTCATTTAAGCTTTCCAGTTACGCGCTCGGACTGCGCATGCAAATCGAGGTAACTCTAAATGAGGTTTTCAAGACTTCAGAGTCACATAATTCAATTTTAAAAAAAAGTAATGACTGCTTACATCATCACATTCTCCACCTCTAAAACAACTGTTTATCCTCGAACGAACAAAAGAAGGAGGTACCTAAGTCATGGAAAAGATGGGGATAACGGCTTCATATATCAGACTTAGACTCCCAGGTCGATGCCTCAAGAGGCTGACCTCTCCACTGAACATGAACAGAAGGAAAACTCTTCGACCTCAACTGATGAACCTACTGGTCTAGAATAGCTACCGGCTCATCCTCATAAGACAAGTCTTTGTCCAACTGGACAGTGCTGAAATCTAATACGTGGGCTGGATCACCGTGATACCTCCGAAGCATGGACACATGAAACACTGGATTCATGGCTGATAAGCTCGGTGTCAAAGCAAGTCTATAAGTCACCTCTCCCACTCAATCAAGAATCTCAAACGGACCAATGAACCTTGGGCTAAGCTTGCCATTCTTCCCAAAACTCACCATGCCCTTAATAGGTGACGAGCAATACCCACTCACAAACTAGAAAAGACACATCTCAAACCTTGCAATCTGCATAGCTCCTTTGCTTGGACTGAGCTGAACGAAGCCTATCTTGAATGATCCTGACCATGCCCAAGGCCTCCTGAACCAAATCTGTACCTAACAACCAAGCCTTTCCCGGCTCAAACCATCCGAGCTGAGATCTGCATCGCTTACCATATAAGGCCTCATAAGGATCCATTTGTATACTCGTCTGATATCTATTGTTGTAGGCAAACTCTACTAAGGGCTATAAATTGATCCCATGAACCTCTAAAGTCAATAACACAAGCTCGGAGCATATCTTCCAAAATCTGAATAGTCTTCTCAGACTGACTGTCCCTCTGGGGATGAAATGATGTGCTCAACTCAACCCGTGTGGCCAACTCTCGCTGAACTTCTCTCTTGAAGCGCGAGGTAAACTGCGTACCCTGGTCCAAAATGATAGATATGGGCACACCATGAGGACGAACAATCTCCCGAATATATATATCTCAGCCAACCTCTCTAAAGAATAAGAGACTGCCATAGGAATGAAATATGTTGACTTGGTTAGCCTATCAATAATGACCCATAATGCGTCAAACTTCTTCCGAGTCTGCGGAAGCCAGTAACAAAGTCCATAGTGATCCGCTTCAACTACAACTCGGGAATCTTACTCCTCTGAAATAAACCACTAGGCCTTTGATGCTCATACTTATCCTACTGACAGTTCAAACACCGATCCACATATGCAACGATATCCTTCTTCATTCTATGCCACAAGTAATGTTGCTGCAAATCTTGATACATCTTCGCGGTGCCCGGATGAATAGATTACCGGAAACTATGGGCCTTCTATAAAATCAACTCTCAGAGCCCATCCATGTTAGGCACACAGAATCAACCCTGCAATCTCAAAACACCCTCGTCATCTAAGGTAACCTTCCTGGCACCTCCGCGTTGTACCGTGTCTCTAAGGACACACAAATGGGGATCATCACACTGTTGGTCACGGATACGCTCCAATAATGAAGAACAAGCAACCATACAAGCCAACATACGATTGAGCTCAGAAACACCCAATCTCACAAAGTGATTGGCTAAAGCCTTAACATCCAAAGCAAGCAGCCTCTCACCGACCGGAATGTAAGCAAGATTGCCCATACTGGCTGACTTCCTACTCAAATCATCGGCCACCACATTGGCCTTTCCTGGATAATATAAAATGGTGATATCATAATCTTTCAACAACTCCAACCACCGTCTCTGCCTCAAATTCAACTCCTTTTGCTTGAACAAATACTGAAGACTCTTGTGATCCATGAACACCTCACATGCCACGCCATATAGATAATGCCTCCAAATCTTCAATGCGTGAGCTATGGCTGCCAACTCGAAATCATCAACTGGATAGTTCTTCTCATGAATCTTCAACTGCCTCAAAGCATAGGTAATAACTTTGCCATCCTGCATCAACAATGCTCCAAGCCCAACACGGGAAGAATCACAATAAACTGTATTAGGTCCTGAACCCGTATGCAAAACCAACACCATTGTCATAGTCAGAGCTGTCTTGAGCTTCTAAAAGCTCGCCTCACAAATCATCAATCCTCGGTAGTGGATACTTGTACTTGATCGTTACCTTGTTCAATTGTCGGTAGTCAATACACATTCTCGTTGACCTATCATTCTTCTTAACAAATAACACCGGCGCATCCCAAGGTGAGACATTGGGTCTAATGAAACCCTTATCAAGCAAATCCTAAAACTGTACCTTTAGCTCCTTCAACTCCGGCGGGGCCATACGATACGGTGAGGTAGAAATAAGCTGAGTGCCCGGATCCAAATCAATCTAAAAGTCAATATCCCTGTCGAGTGGCATACCCGGCAGGTCTGAAGGGAATACCTCAGGAAAATCCCGGACAACGGGCACATAATCAATAGAAGGGACCTCAGCACTAGAATCGGGAACATAAGCCAAATAGGCCAAACACTCCTTCTCGATCATACGCCGAGCCTTCATATACGAGATGATAGTGTAGGTAGAATGACCTGGGGTACCTCTCCACTCTAAACGAGGCATACTCGGTAAAGCTAAGTTCACAGTCTTGGAATGACGGTCCAAGATAGCATGGTAAAGTGATAACCAGTCCATCCCCAATATAATATCGAAGTTAACCATATCTAAAAGCAACAAGTCTACACGAGTCTCAAGACCCCCAATCACTACAATACAAGAATGATGGAATCAATCGACCACAATAGAGTCACCCATCGGCGTAGATACATAAATAGGAATATTCAGTGAATCTATAGGCATGACCAGACACAGTGCAAAATAAGATGATACATACGGATATGTAGACCCTGGATCAAATAAAACTGAAGCATCTCTATCACAAACCTAAAATCGTACCTGTAATAACTACATCTAAAGCCTCAGCGTCGGGCCTGGCCTGAAAAGCATAACAGCGGGGCTAGGCCCCACCACCCTGAACCACATCTCTAGATCGGTTTGCTGCCGACTAGCCTCCACCTCTAGAGGTCTGAGCTCCATCTTTAGGACCTTTACCTCCACCTCTAGCACCTCTAGCTGGTTGGGCGGGCTGTGGAATAATTGGTTCCTGTGCCATGGCACGATAACTCTGATGCTAAGGGCCACCTTGTGCGCGAGGGCAATACCTAGCAATGTGCCTCGTGTTGCCACAAGTAAAAAAAGCCCTCGGCTGCTGGGGCTAACGACCCTAGAAACTCTAAAGTGGTGGTGCACATGGGTGCTAGTGGTGCACTAAAGGACTAGTGTTTAGAGTACTACATTTGAGGACCACAGCTACCCGAAGCACCGTGTGAAACCTGAAGAGCTGACTGAAAGGGCCTAGGAGGATGTCCTCTACCTCCAGATGAGGTACCACCGAATCTGCCCAAATGATGGGACATCTTATCTACCCCATGACCACCTCCCTGTGATAATACCATCTCAATCCTCCGGGCCATATTGGTCGCCTGCTGGAAGGATATCTTGCTCCAGTCTCTCTAGCCATCTGGAGGCGAATCGGCTGAGTGAGTCTATCAATAAATTGCCTCACTCTCTCCCTCCCAGTAGGAAGTGTACCAAGGTCATGGTGAGCCAAATCTATGAATCTGGTCTCGTACCAAGTGACAACCATGTATCCTTGATAAAGACGCTCGAACTGCCTCCGATAGGCCTCTCGCATGGTAGTGGGGAGAAACTTCTCCAAAAACAACATTGAAAACTGCTCCCAAGTCAAGGCTGGTGACCCGGCTTGTGTAGTTAAGCAATAATCCCTCCACCAAGTCTTGGAGGATCTAAACAAACAAAATGCAGCAAAGTTGACCCCATTGGTCTCAACAATCCCCATCTTCCACAGACCCTCGTGGCAGCTGTAAATATAGTCCTAGGGATCCTCGATAGATGTGCCGCTGAAGGTAACAATGAAGAGCTTGGTGAACCTGTCCAGTCTCCACAAAGCATCAAAGACATGGTTGTGCCATCACTGGTCTGGGTTATCACACCTAGCTGTACTGCTCTAGCTGGAGGAGCTGCTCGAGTCTGAATCTAAGGAGCTACCTGCTCCGGAGTGCGAATAGAAAGAGTCTGGGATCCTCCTCTAGCCTGAGAGATGACTGGGGCTACGAGAAGTAAGCCTGCTTTGGTGACATTCTCCATAAGGCCCACTAGATGGACCAGAGAATCCTGAAGAACTGGGGTGGCAATAAACCCCTCTAGGACCTGAGCTGGGCCCACCGGAACTGCTTGGCCTGGAACCTCATCATCAAAATTGACCCGAGGCTCCGTTATAGGTGCTGCTCCTTGGGGCTGACCTCAGCCCCTACTTCATCCTCTAGCACGGCCTCAGCCTCGCCCTCTTCCCCTCGTGGGAGCTACTTAGGGCTCGGACTGCTTATCGGTAGATAAGGGAGCGCGTGTTCTCGCCATCTGTGAAAGAACAAAGTAGAAATTCAGTTAGTATTGAGAAACAGAACCACACGACAAGAAAGAACAAGTGTGAAGTTTTTCCAAACTCTGTATCCTCTAGGGGATAAATACAGACGTCTCCGTACCGATCCCTTAGACTCTAAAAAACTTGTTTGTGAACTGTGAGACCCATATAACCTAGAGCTCTGATACCAAGTTGTCACAACCCAAATTTCCCCAAATCTCGTGGTAGGCGTACCACCCGCTCCTTTTTTATCAATAACTTGTGGTAGGCGTACCACCCTCTCCCATTTCATTAATAACTTGTGTTAGGCGTACCACCCGCTCCCATTTCATTAATAACTTGTGGTAGGCGTACCACCCGCTTCCATTTCGTCAATAACATTGGTAGGCGTACCACCCACTCCCTTTTTTATCAATAACGGGTGGTAGGCATACCACCCGCTCCTATTTCAGTCAAACACAATATTACAATAACATCCCGGCAAGGGAAAAAAAGCAACATAGAAATTTCCCGGCAAGGGAACAACCAGCTATAACGGATCCTAGCTCAACACCTACTTAAGTCAATTAATACCAATACTTTAGGTATAAATAAAGTCCACGAGATTAAATTAAATCGTAACTTAATATCAAGAATGTCACGACTCAGATTTCCCATCCTCGGGGGTCGTGATGGCGCTTACTCATAGAAGCAAGGCAAGCCACACATTTAGTATCCATAAGTACTTTTGTTTTAGATCCATTTTTACCAATTAATTTAGCAGGACATAAATAACTAAACAACCGCGGAATTCATAATTTAGCAAGACTTAAACGAAATAAACCAAGATAATAAGGAAGATCCACATACGCCTCTACCCAGAACTGGTGTCACAACATTCACAGACTACTAAGATGAGAGTAACATTGTCTGTCTCGAATACAAGAGATAACAGAACATAAATAAGGATAGAGGAGACACCGGGCCTGCAGACACCTGCAAGGCTACTTCTATGTCTCGGAGGAGTGAAGGCTGGTTTCCTAGCCCTACTGCTGTCCGGTTCTTGGATCTGTGCAAAAGAGCACAGAGTGTAGTATCAGCACAACCCACCCCATGTACTGGTAAGTGCCTAGCCTAACCCCGACGAAGTAGTGATGAGGCTAGACAGGACTACCATATAAACCAATGCAGTAATATATATATCTACAGCGGGAAAATAACAGGAATAACCATTTTAAATGGGAAGGGAACATGCTTCGGGGATAACATATAACAAAGAAATTCAAGAGAATAATAAGGAACATCAATAAATTATCTCTAACACGGATAAGGAAAACAAAACCAGATTTCGCTGTCTGTACACTTCTCATTGCCGACATGCAACCCGATCCCATTTCTCAAATCTCGTGGTAGGCGTACCACTTGCTCCCATTTTGTTATATCAACAGTTCTTCCAAATGAAATTTACTCTAATAAACACAACAACTAATACGAATTCATAAGATAACAAGCACACAATAATTATGATTTGCTGAGGAAAACAAATAATGACAAGTAACAATTAATTACGGGCTTTAAGGAGAAATTAGGAAATTTAGTATTTAATATGTCGAATGTCAAGTAGCAATTAAGTCATATAAACATGTAGCAATTATGGCGTAAATTCAAGACATGACATTGCACAAGGATACCTTGATTCAATAATAACAAGTAACACAATAAAGGGAAATGACAACATAAAGAATCACATAATAGTGGAATAAGACAATTAAATGCACTAGAACTGATAACAAGAAGGAATCATAACAAATGGCAATAAGTGCACGACATCACCCTTCTTACTTTTACTCTCATCTTCCCCAAGCAATGATATATTAAAATGTGCACGACATCACCCTTCGTGCTTTTAATCTCTTTCCTCACATATAACTAATAGAATAGGCACGGAGTGGTACATAGTGTTGTACGACATCAACCTTCGTGCTTTACTCTCTTTCCTCACAATAATTAAACAATGCGCGGCATCACCCTTCGTGCTTTACACTCTTTCCTCACAATAAACAAATAATGCACGACATAGAAATCCCAGCAAGAGAAAACAATTAAACAATGAATCCCGGAAAGGGCATAACATCAATAATCTCAACATCACGGCAAGGGAGCAATTAAATAACTCATTCTATTGTTACACTTTCATCTCATATTTCATATTATCATTTGAGCCAATGCTCCAAGGATTTAATTATCTCATACTTTTAACAAATTCTAATTTTAACTCGAGCCAACACTCTACGAAGTTTAAGATCACCATTTTTTTGCACATACTATTTACAACATATAGAAGCCATCAATTAAGCATGGAAGTCAAAACATGAGCCAAAATATTCGCAACATAAGGACACATGGTCATACTAGGCACCAATGTAAGACTCACAATGCCTATACATCTTACTCGATCAATTACCACATAGCAAATAAGACTCAACTCCTAGTCCCTCAAGCTAGGGTTAAACCAAACACTTACCTCGACTTCCACGGCCAAATCAATCCACAACAACCGCTTTCCCTCTTGAATTCGGCTCCAACTCAATCAAATCTATACAATAATGACTTCATAATATCAATATGTGCTAAACAAATCAAACCTAATGTCTAATTATAGATTTCCAAGCTTTCTTTCCAAAATCCCAAAATTGCCCCCGGGCCTGCTTGGTCAAAATACGAGGTTCAGACCAAAATCAAGTCTCCTATATACCCACGATCTCGAATATATAATAAATAATTTGTTCTCAAATTCGACCCCAAAACGAGGTCGAAATCAAGAAAAAGTAAAAAGCCCTAACTCTGCCCATTTGCCCCAGTTTCTACCCCAAAAGTACATGTTTTAGGTTTAGGAATTCAACAAATATTGATGGAAAATGAGGAAAATGAGTTAAGATTTACTAACCCAAGAAGCTTTGATGAAGAAATGCTCTAAAAGTCTCCTTAGAACCTTAGAGAAGAAGGAGTTCATGTGTTTGATGAAAAATCTCCGTCACTGTTCTGTTTTGGACTTTTTAAATAGTTGGGAAAAATTGCCCTTCGCATTCATGGAAGGAGGGTCGCGTTCGCGAAGGGTAAACTTGACAAGGCATCGAGAAATGCAGAAAGGGGAACACGAATGCATAGAAGGAAATGCTGGGATCCAAGAATTTGATCTATGCGAACGCGCGGGATGACACGCGATCGCGATGAAGGATGGCTGGGAAGCTACGCGAACGCGGTCCATTATATGTGAACATGAAGAAGGAAAGAGGGCTGAGCCCTTAGGGTCAAATAAATCAATGCGAACGGGGGACAGTAATGCGAACGCAATGAAAGACAAACACAATGCTTCGCGAACGCAGATGAGGCGTCGCGAACGTGGAGAAGGAATTGTCTGCAACAACTAAAGCCCATTTTATGCAACTTCTCTAAGTCCAAAACCACTCCGACACACCTCCGAAACCTCTCGAGCCCTCAAGGATCCTAACCAACCACATACACTAACTCAACAACATCCTACGGACTTAACCGTGCGATCAAATTGCCAAACTAACATAAAAATGATGAATCAAACCTCAAAATCATTAGTTTTTCTTCAAACTTCATGAACTTCCAAATTTAGAGTATTAAGTCCGGAACACATCAAACGACGTCTAATTTTAACAAAACTTCACAGAAACATCTAAACCACATATAAGACCTGTACTGGGCGCTGGAACAAGAATACGGCCCGATACCAACACGTTCTAATCAATTTTCCTTTCCAATTTTCCTTTACAATTTCAGAAAAATAATTTGCTTCAATAAATTCATTTCTCAGGGTTGGAACCTCGGAATTCGATTTCGGGCATATGTCCAAGTCCCATATTTTTCTATGGACCTTCCGGGATTGTTAAATTACAGGTCCGGATATGTTTACCCAAAATGTTGACCAAAGTCAAACTTATTCATTTTAATACCAAATTTTAGCATTTTTCATAAAATTTCACATTTAGGCTTTCTGGCTACGTGCCCGGACTGCGTACACAAATTGATACGACTAAAAATGAAGTTTTCAATGCCTCAGAAGGACATAATGAATAAGGAAACATGGTCATCATTATCCACCTCTAAAATAACTATTCATCCTCGAACGAACAAAAGAAAGAAGTACTTGAGTCGGGGAAAAGATGAGGATAACGACTCCACATATCAGACTCGGACTCCCAGGTCGATGCTTAGGAGGCTGACCTCTCCACAGAATACAAACAACAGGAAAACTCTTGGATCTCAACTACCGAACCTACCTGTCAAAAATGGCTATCGGCTCCTCCTCGTAAGATAAGTCCTTGTCCAACTAGAGAGTGCTAAAATCTAAGACGTGGGTTAGATCGTCGTGATACCTCCGAAGCAGGGATACATGAAAAACTAGATGCACGGCTGATAAGCTGGGCGGCAATGCACGTCTATAAGCCACCTCTCCCACTCGGTCAAGAATCTAAAACGGACCAATGAACCTAGGGATAAGCTTGCCCTTCTTCCCAAATCTCATCACGCCCTTCATCAACAACACTCAAAGCAATACCCAATCACCAACCATGAAAGCTACATCCCGAACCTTACGATTTGCATAGCTCTTTTTCCTGGACTGAGCTAAACGAAACCTATCCTGAATAATCCTGACCTTGTCCAAGGCCTCCTAAACATAATCTGTACCCAACAACCGAGCCTATCCCGGCTCAAACCATCCAACCGGAGACCGACACCGCCTGCCATATAAAGCCTCATAAAGGGCCATATGGATACTTGATTGGTAGTTGTTGTTGTAGACAAATTCTGCTAAAGGCAAGAACTGATCCCACGAACCACCAAAGTCAATAACACAAGCCCGAAGCATATCCTCTAAAATTTGAATAGTTCGCTCAGACTGCCCGTCCATTTGGGGATGAAATGTTGTGCTCAACTCAACCCGTATGCCCAACTCTCTCTGGATTGCTCTCCAGAAGAGCAAGGTAAACTGCATTCCCCGGTCCGAAATGATAGATGTCGACACACCATGAAGGCGAATAATCTCCCAGATATAAATCTCAGCTAATCTCTTCGATGAATTCGACACTACCACGTGAATGAAATGCGCTGACTTGGTCAGCCTATCACCAATGATCCAAACTGCATCAAACTTCTTCCGAGTCAACAAAAATCCAATAATGAAGTCCGTAGTGATATGCTCCCACTTCCACTCTGGGAGCTCAATCATCTGAAACAAACCACCAGGCATCTGATGTTCATACTTAACCTGCTTACAATTCAAACATCGAGCCACATATGTTATAATATCCTTCTTCATTCTACGCCACCAATAAAGCTGTCACAAATCCTGATGCTTCTTCGTGGTGCCTGGATGAATAGAGCACCAGGAACTATAGGCCTCCCCTAAAATTAACTCTCGAAGCCCATCCATGTTGGGTACACAAACTCGCCCCTGCAATCTCACAACTCCATCATCATCTAAGGTAACCTGCTGGGCACCTCGACGCTGCACCGTGTCTCTAAGGACACACTAATGGGGATCATCAAACTGCCGATCACGGATACGCTCCAATAATGAAGAACGAGCGATCGTGCAAGCCAACATACAACCGGGCTCAGAAACATCTAGTATCACGAACTGATTGGCCAAAGCCTGAACATTCAAAGCAAGCGACCTCTCACTGACCAAAAGATAAACAATCCCCATACTGGTTGACTTCCCACTCAAAGCATCAGCTAACGCATTAGCCTTCCCCGGGTGATATAAAATGGTGACATCATAATCCTTCAACAGCTCCAACCACCTTCTCTGCCTCAAATTCAATTCGTTTTGCTTGAACAAGTACTGAAGGCTCATGTGACCAATGAACACCTCACATGCCACGCCATGAAAATAGTGCCTCCAAATATTCAATGCGTGCACAATAGCTGCCAACTCCCAATCATGTACTGGACAGTTCTTCTCATGAATCTTCAACTGCCTCGAAGCATAGACAATAACCTTGTCATCCTGCATCAACATAAAAACAAGACAAATATGGGAAGCATCACAATAAACTGTATAAGGTCCTGAACCTGTGGGCAAAACCAACACAAGTGTCATAGTTAAAGCTGTCTTGAGCTTCTGAAAGCTCGCCTCATACTCATCCAACCACCCAAACCGGGCACCCTTCTGGGTCAATCTGGTCATTGGGGATGCAGTAGAAGAAACCCCTCCATGAACCAATGATAGTAGCGTGCCAACCCCAAGAAATTATGAATCTTTGTAGCTGATGCTGGTCTGGGCTAGCTCTTGACTGCATCAATCTTCTTTGAATCAATCTGAATACCCTCTGCTGATACAACATGACCCAGAAATGCAACTGAACTCAACCAGAACTCACACTTGGAGAACTTTGCATATAACTGACTATCCCTCAGAGTTTGAAGAACCACTCTAAGGTGTTGCTCGTGCTCCTCCTTGCCGCGGGAATATATCAATATATCATCAATGAAGATTATCGCAAATGAGTCCAAATAAGGCCTGAACACTCGGTTCATTCTATGGCAGAGTTGGCTATGGGTTGGAATAGGGGCTATCAGGCGGAAGTATATATCTATATATATATATATATATATATATATATATATATATATATATATATATATATATATATAGGGCTTCTTCATGTGTGGACTGGTCAACTAGATATAAGGACACCATTTGGACCTTCATTTTTTATCAACACATAATGGGACTACTGGGTTATGAGGGTGTAATAAGGATGCAGATGTTATGGGATGGATCACACGAGATACAGGGGAGATATTGGGCCAGGGTCGTCTGATTGGAGATATGGAATAAGATGGGCTACAAATTGGTGTACATTACTTGGGCATGTGTGCATGAAATGTTCGAAATGGAATGCTAGATCAAATATTAGGATGTTCATAGAGCTAGTTTTAATTTTAGCAAAGTTTAATAGACATTATGTGAGATTAATTTTGAGCACATTGCTTAATCTTGATCATAGGTATTATGTAATAGGCAATGTTTATTTTTTTCATCGCTTTAGACCTATTGACATTATTCTTGTATTTCCTTTTGCTTTATTATATATATAAAAACTAGCCCTAGGCCCTGCCTAGCGGATTTATTAAAACAATTAACTCCATAAACGATGCTAGGGCATTTGTCAACCCAAATGACATGACCAAGAACTCATAATGCCCATACCGAGTGCGAAAAGCTATCTTAGAGACATCAGATGCCCTATTCCTCAACTGATGGTAGCCAGATCACAAGTCAATCTTGGAGAATACCCTAACACCCTAAAGCTTGTCGAACAAATCATCAATCCTCGGCAGTGGATACTTATTCTTGATCGTTACCTTGTTCAATTGCCGATATTCAACACATATTCTCGTTGACCCATCCTTCTTCTTGACAAATAACACCGGCGTACCCCAAGGCGAGATATTGGGTCTAGTATAACCCTTCTCAAGCAAATCCTGCAACTGTTCCTTTAGCTCATTCAACTCTGGCGGGGCCATACGATACGACGTGGTAGAAATGGGTTGAGTGCCCAAAACCAGATCAATGCATAAATCAATACCCTATCGGGTGGCATACCCGGCAAGTCTGAAAAAAAAACATCAGGAACTCACAAACAATTAGCACAAAATCGATAAAGGAAACCTCAGCACTGGAATCGCGAATATAGGCTAAATAGGCCAAACACCATTTCCCGGCCATACGCCGAGCCTTCACATATGATATAACACTACGGGTATAATGACCAGGAGCCCCTCTCCACTCTGAACGAGGCATACCCGGTAAAGCTAAGGTTTACAGTCTTGTCATGATAGTCCAAGGTAGCGTGGTAGGGTGATAACCAGTTCATCTCCAATATAACATCAAACCAACCATTTCCAAAAGAAGCAAATCTACACGAGTCTCAAAACCGCCAATAACCACTATACGTGAACAATGGACGCAATCGACCATAATAGAATCACCCACTTGCATAGACACATAAACAGGGCACTCAAAAGATCACTAAGCATGACCATATACGACGCAAAATAAAATTGATGCTTCTCTACCACATACCAGAACAATGCCTGCACCTCCACCTCTAATACCTTTACCTCCATCTCTAGCATTTCTACCTCCACCTCTAATACCTTTACCTCATCAAGGCCTCCAAAGACGAAGCTGCTCTATCACTGGTATGTGCCAGTGCTCAGTTGAAGAAGTGGTACATGACCTCGCCATTCGAGAAAGTTGAGGTTTCATTTTAGCATTGAGAGTACAACATCACGCGACATAGAAGAATAGAAGTGAAACTTTTCCTAACTTTATAGCCTCCGGGGATAAATACAGACGTCTCTGTACTGATCCCTCAGACTCTACAAAGCTTGACTGTGAGTCGTGAGACCTATGTAACCTAAAGCTCGGATACCAACTTGTCACGACCTGGATTTCCCACCCTCGAGGGTCGTGATGGTGCTTACTCATAGAAGCTAGGCAAGCCACACATTTAGAATCCATAAGTACTTTTGTTTTAGATCCATTTTTACCAATTAATTTAGCAGGAAATAAATAATTAAACAACAACATAATTTATAATACAGTGGAAGACTTAAACGAAATAAACCAAGGTAATAAGGAAGATCCACATATGCCTCTACCCAGAACCGGTGTCACAACATTCACGAACTACTAAGATTTACCACATACAACCATTTGAAAGAGAGTAACTTTGTTTGTCTCGAATACAAGAGATAACAGAACATAAATAAGGATAGAGGAGACACCGGGCCTGCGGACGCCTGCAGGGCTACCTCGGTATCTCAGAGGACTGAAGGATGGCTCCCAAGCTACTACTGCTATCTGGTACCTGGATCTGTGCAAAAAAGCACAGAGTGTAGTATCACCACAACCGACCCCATGTGCTGGTAGGTGAGCCTAACCCCGACGAAGTAGTGACGAGGCTAGACAAGACTACCATATAAATTTGTACAGTTATGTATATATCTACAGCAGGAAAATAACAAGAATAACCATTTTAAATGTGAATGAACATGCTTTGCGGATAACAGATAATACAGAAATTCAAGAGAATAATAAGGAACATAAATAAATTATCTCTAACTCGGATAAGAAAAATAAAAGTACATTTTGCTGTCTGTACACATCTCGTTGTAGGCGTGCAACCCGATCTCATTGCTCAAATCTCGTGGTAGGCATACCACCCGCTACCATTTTATTATATCAACAGTTCTTCCAAATGAAATTTACTCTAATAAACACAACAATTATTCATAAGACAACAAGTACACAATAGTTATTATTCGTTGAGGAAAACAAATAATGACAAGTAGCAATTAATTACGGGCTTTAAGGAGCAATTAGGAAATTTAGTATTTAATATGTCGAATTTCAAGTAGCAATTAAGTCATATAAACATGTATCAATTATGCGTAAATTCAAGACATGACGTTGCACAAGGATACCTTGATTCAATAATAACAAGTAACACAATAAAGGAAAACGTCAACATAATGAATCATAGTAATAGTGGAATATTAAATGCACTTGAACTGATAACAATAAGAAATCATAACAAACGACAATAAGTGCACAGCATCATCCTTTGTGCTTTTACTATTATCTTCCCCAAACAATGATATAATAAAATGTGCACGGCAGCACCCTTCGTACTTTTACTCTCTTTCCTCACATATAATCAATAGAATCGGCACAGAGTGGTAAATTATGCAGCACGGCATCACTCTTCGTGCTTTACTCTCTTTCCTCACAATAATCAAAAAATGCACGACATCACCCTTCGTGCTTTACACTCTTTCCTCACAATAAACAAATAATGCATAGCATCAACCTTTGTGTTTTACACCCTTTCCTCATAATAAACAAATAATGCACGGTATCACCCTTCATGCTTTACACTCTTTCCTTACCATAAATAAATAATGCACGACATCACCCTTCGTGCTTTACACTCATCCTCACATAAACAACAATCACAGATAAGGGGCAAGGGAATTAATAGTTTATAATAGAAATCACGGCAATGGAACACAATTAAACAATAAATCACGGCAACGGCATAACATCAATAATCTTAACATCCCGGCAAGGGAGCAATTAAATAACTCATTCTATTCTTTCACTTTCATATCATAATTCACATTATCACTTGAGTCGATGCTACAAGGAATTACTTATCTCATATACTTTTCACAAATTCATATTTCAACTCGAGCCAACACTCCACTAAGTGTAAGATCACATTTTTATGCACATACTCTTTACAGCATATAGAAGCCATCAATTAAGCATGGAAGTCATAACATGAACCAAAATATTCGCAACATAAGGACTCACGGTTATGTTAGACACATATATATAGATACTCGTCACCATACCTATATATCATACTCGATCAATGACCACATAGCAAATAAGACTCAACTCTTATTCCCTCAAACTAGGGTCAAGCCAAACACTTACCTCAACTTCCACGACCAAATCAATCCACAATAACCGCTTTCCCTCTTGAATTCGGCTCCAACTCAATCATACTATACAATAATGACTTCATAATATCAATATGTGCTAAACAAATCAAACCCACTATCTAATTATAGATTTCCAAGATTTCTTTCCAAAATTCCAAAATCGCCCCCGAGTCTGCTTGGTTAAAATACGAGGTTCGGACCAAAATTAAATCCCCATTCACCCACGAGTCTGAATATCTAATTTGTTCGCAAATTTGACCCCAAAACGAGGTCTAAATCAAGAAAAATTAAAAATCCCTAACTCTATCCATTTCTCCTAATTTCTACCCTAAATTACATGCTTTAGATTTAGGAATCCAACAAATATTGATGGAAAATGAAGAAAACGAGTTAAGATTTACTAACCCAAGAAGCTTTGATGAAGAAGTGCTCTAAAAGTCACTCTAGAACCTTAGAGAAGAAGGAGTTCGTGTGTTAGATGAAAAAACCATGTCACTGTTCTGTTTTGGACATTTTAAATAACTGGGAAAAATTACCCTTCGCGTTCATCGAAGGAGGGTCGCATTTGCGAAGGGTAAACTTGGCAGGGCATCGTGAATGCAAAAAGGGGAACGCGAATGCGTAGAAGGAAATGCTGGGTTTCAAGAATTTGGTTTAAGCGAACGCATGGGACCACATGCGATCGCGATGAAGGATGGTTGGGAAGCTACGCGAACGCGGTCCATTATATGCAAACGCAAAGAAGGAAAAGGGGTGAGCCCTAAGGGTCCAATAACTCTATGCAAACGGAGGCAGTAATGCGACCGCGATGAAGGACAAACTCAAAGCTTCGCGAATGCGGACGAGGCATTGCAAATGCAAAGAAGGAATTGTCTGCAACAGCTGAAGCCCATTTTCTGCAACTTTGCTATGTTCGAAACCACTCCGACATACCTCCGAAATACTCTCGAGCCCTCGGTTCTCCTAACTAACCTCATACACTAACTCAACAACAGCTTATGGACTTAACCTTGCGATCAAATTGCCAAAATGACACCAAAAATAATGAATCAAACCTCAAAATCACTAGTTTTTCTTCAAACGTCATAAACTTCTAAATTTAGAGTTTTATGTCCGGAACACGTCAAACGACGTCCGATTTAAACCAAACTCCACATAAATATCTTAAACCACATATAAGACCTGTACTGGGCACTGAAACCAGAATACGACCCGATACTGACACTTTCTAATCAATCTTCATTTCCATTTTTCATTAACAATTTCAAAAAAACAATTTCCTTTAAAACATTCATTTCTCGGGCTTGGAACCTCGGAATTCGATTCCGGGCATATGCCCGAGTCCCATATTTTTCTATGGACCCTCCAGGATTGTCAAATCACGGGTCCGGGTCCGTTTACCCAAAATATTGACCAAAGTCAAACTTATTCATTTTAATACCAAATTTTAGCACTTTCACATTTGGGCTTTTCGGCTACGCGCTTAGACTGTGCACGCAAATCGAAGAGACTAAAATGAGAGTTTTAAGACCTCGGAAGCACGGAATGCATAAGAAAAAAGGTGATGCACAAAGAATTATCAATTAAACATCTGAAGTGTCACATAAGAACACAACAATATCAACTTAAGACCCGGGGTCATGCTCGACACAACCAACATATAGATACTCGTCACCGTGCCTATACGTCGTACTCAACTGGAAGCAAATAGCAAATATGACTCAACTTCTAATCCCTCAAGCTATGGTTAGATCGGACACTTACCTCGATGCCTCAAACACGATTCAAATCTCAACTATAGCTATACCCCTTCATTTCATCACCAATTCTCTCGTATCTAATCACAAATTACTTAATTACATCAATAAGTGCTAAATGAAACAACCCCAATGCATAAAAATGAGTTTTCCAAAGTTTTACATAAAAGTCAAAAATTTCCCCGGGCCTGCGTGGTCAAAACCCAAGGTTCGAACCTAAACCCGATTACCCATTTCCCCACGAACTCAAATATATAAATTACTTTTAAATCGGACCTCAAATTGAGGTCCAGATCCCCAATTTTTTGAAAAACCTAAGTTCTACCCAAAACACCCAATTTCCCCCATGAAAATCTTTGATTTTAGGTTGAAATCATGTTAGATGTTAATGATTGAAAGAAATGAGTAAAAACTAACTTACATAAGAAGACTTGTTATTGGAAAATCGCTTAAGTGTGTTTGGGTTTGAGAAAATATGAAAAATGGGGTTCAAAATTATTTAAGTGTAAAATTGCAGGTCTAATGCTTGCGAACCCCGACCTCTTAGATGTGGGAATTTCGAAACAGGGAAGTGTAAAATTGTAGGTCTCCGTTATGGGAAATGCTTGCGAACTCCGACCTCTTAGATATGAACCCCGACTTCTTAGATGTGAGAATTTCGAAACAGGGTTCGCATTTGTGAACCCTTCATAATTTCCCAGCTTTCACAATTGTGACTTCGCATTTGCAAGTGAAATATCGCAATTGCGATGACAGAGGATTTTGGCGGGCATCGCATTTGCGATTGAATCTTCACATTTGTGAAGAAGGCTGCCCAGGCATTGTCTGGCATTTGCGATGCATGACTCGCATTTGCGAGACTGACTTCGCATTTGCGAAGCCTGCAGGTCAGTTCATACCAACAAATTATAAGTTAAAAAAATGCACTCTGTAGCCTATCCAAAACTCATCTGAGCCCTCGGGGTTCCAAACTAAATATACACGCAACCTCAAAAATGTCCTACGAACTTAACCGTACGATCAAATCGCCAAAATAATATCATAAACATCGAATTAAACATCAAAATCCATGAATTCTTTCAAACTTCATAAAGCATTAAATTTTCCAATTTAGGCCCAAATCACGTCAAATAGATTCCATTTTTTACCAAATTTGATAGAAATATCTTAAATCATATATAAGACCTGTATCAGGCGCCGGAACCAAAATACGGGCCCGATACTAACATGTTCTAATCAAGTTTTGTTTCAAATTTCCTTAAACAATATCTTTCAAAAATTCATTTCTCGGGCTTCTAGTGAGCAATCTAGTGATTTCAATTTTTATTGAGTTTTTCAAATATCTAACTTTCCTTAAATTTTAAGAATTTAATGAATAACGTGTATTAAAGTGATCAAAACGAAAGCTGATAAATAAAATCATAATCATAGAAATACAACCCAAAATCATAAGTGTAGTAGTGCGATGAGCTGCCCTTCTATCTATTCCATTTCAGACGGTATTATAGTATTCTTTTGTATATTCTACTAGAATGCTCATATACTTGTGACACCAGGTCTTAGCACAAGTAAATCTTGTAGCGGTGATCAAATATGTAAGCCGGACTGGTAACCATATGTACCTGCCTCATATTATGTACAATTAAGTGCAGAAGTATAGCATGAGTACATAAGCAATATGCCCCTAGTACGTATCCAGTCTAACCTCGAATAAATAGTAACGAGGGGTCGACTTTGACACTTACTATGGGTTAATAATAATATATTGAAATTTTATACTAAGCATAGATTTCATGAATAATACTAAAAGCTCAATAACATGAAATAATAAATTCTTCTTTCACAAATATTAAGTTCCAAGTTTAGTTTCATCATTTACCAACTTGCATTTCAAGATATTTAAGCAATATCAATTAGGAATAGTTCCAAAGAATTATCATGCGAAAATTATGTCGAGGTCGTACGGACCGATCCAACATAATATTTAAATAGTGCAATGCTGAGGATTGAACGGCACGAACCATAGATGCATCTATCTGCTACTGAGGCCTTCGGCTCGCTCCACAAATATCAAAGATTTTTAAAGAAAACACGAATTCTCATTTACAGTCAAGTGTTTCATTCACAACTTCAAGTAAGTGAGTTATTTTTAAATTCCTTTTATCAAATTCCAACATAAATTAAGGAATTAAATTAACAAGTGGGGGCGCGAATGTTTCAAGTATAGCATGATACGGGTCCTAGAGTACCCGGATAATAGCATAATTAGTAGTTATGTATGGATTCTCATCACCTCGTACGTATTTTTCCCACACAAAAAGGCACACATATTTATTTAGTTCACCTATGGGGGTTAATTATCTCTTACAAGGTTAGAAAGGAGACTTACCCCATCTCAAGGCCTACTTCCCAGTTCAAGATTATGCTCGAACCCTCTAATTGGTGTCGAACGATCCAACTATTCAAATAGTGTATAAACTAATCAATATATATTCAAAATTTCATATACTAACTATGTAAGTGATTACCCAACCCTAAATGTAAGGTTCCTAAAATGCATCCCCATGCCCATGTTCCTAATTTTTGGAAATATTTGAAAAAAGTTGATACCCATAACCTCATGAACTCAAATATATAATTTTTACCAAATTCCATAATAAATTTCGTGGTTGAATCTTATTATTATCAAAAACCTAGGTTTTGCATCTAACCCATGAATTTCCTAAATTTATATTAAGATCTACCCATAATTTATGTATTAAACTTAATTTAGGTAGGAATTACATACCCTCAATAGCTAGGTTGAAATATCCCTTTTTGAAGCTCTAAAATCACCCGAGTGTTAGAAGAATGGGAGAAAATGCCCATGTCCCGTATTAAATGAGCCTCACAGCCTCCAACGATTCCGTACGTGCGGCACCTTGGCCGCATCTGTGGTCCTTCACCTGCGGAAAAATTTCCCCACCTATCCAAGCTCCGCATCTGCGGACAAAAGGAAGCCTATTCTTGTGTGCCACCCGCACCTGTGACCACAGCTCTCACACCTGCGGCACTGCAGGTGCGCCAAAACTTTTGCATCTGTGATGGCTAGTCTGCCCGCGATATTTCACTTCTGGGGCTCGTGGCTCGCATTTACAAGCTCACAACTGCGGCTGGCCAAGCGCAAGTGCGATTATGACAGCAATTGGAGCTTTAACTCTTGCTCCAAATTTCCAACTTGGTCTGAGCCTCGTTCGATTGACACTCGGGGCGCCGCTCGAACATACCAACAAGTTTGGAATAATAAAATAGACTCGTTTGAACTCTCAAAATGCCTGAAACAACGTTGAAACTAAGAATCATACCCCAAGACCAATTGAATCAAACTTATGAAGTTCAAGTTCTTCAATTTACTTCCAATGCGCCGAAACATACTTAAACTACTCGGAATGACACCAAATCTTGCATGCAAGTATTAGATTACATTACGGAACTATTCCGTATCTCAAAATTCCATTTTGACCTGGATATCACCAAAACCCGCTCCAAACTAAATTTAAAGAACTTTGAAAATCTTCAAAGAACCAACTTTCACATTTAAGCACCAAAATGCTCCTGGGTCATCCAAAACCCGATTCAAATATACACCCAAGTCTAAAATCATCATACGAACCTGTTGGAATCATCAAATCCCAATTCTGAGATTATTTGCATAAAATATTGAAAGATTTCAAACTTAGCCTTTTTAGCCAACCTTAAGGAATCAAGTGTTTCGATTTCAACCCGAACCTTTTCAAATCTCGAACTAATCATTCCCTCAAGTCATAAAATAGTAAAATCACATACGGGAAATATTATTTAGGGGAATGGGGTTCCAAAAAGCAAAAGAATCGGTTGGGTTGTTACACGCAGAAGTGGCACATAGAGCGCAGAAGCGAGAAGTGGAGGCATGGGAGCAGAGTCCGCAAATGCGCAAATGCGGAGGATTGGACGTTGAAATGAGTCTGCAGATGTGGACAATTTTATCGCAGAGGAGAAATTTCTAAGTTGGACAAGTTATCGTAGATGCAAAAGATATGCGCATCTGCGGGAGCGCAGATACAGGTGAGTCGCACATAAGTAGAAAAAGTGAAAGGTGTATCGCAACTGCGATGTCGCTAAAGCAGAGTAAATTCTGCAGGTGCGAGTAGTCAGGCGCTGAGTATTTTTTATGCGAAAATGGAGTTTTGTCGCAAAAGTGACGCCCTAGAAGCAGCCCTTTTGTTCACAAATGCATAAAGTGCTTGGCAGAAGTTATAAATCATAGTTTTGATTATTGTATTCACGCTTTGAGATCTGGAGCTCGGTTTTGGGATATTTTGGAGGAGATTTTCTCCATATGGATTAGGGTAAGTATTTTTTTTTACTTGGTTTTGATTATATTCCATGATTACATCTTCGATTTTGCCTTTGATTGATGATTTTTCAAAGAGAAATTTGGGAGTTTTGTCTAAACTCAATAAAGTGAACTTTTGGGTTCTAAACATCGATTCAGAGTAGAATTTTGAGTAAATTTTGTAAGGTTGAACTTGTAATTGAATGGTTTGTCAGAATTTATGAGTTTCATTGGGTTCTGAGGTGCGAGTTCGGGTTTGACTTATTGGTTGAATTTGAGTTCAACCTTTGGCATTATTTGATGATTTGAGTTACTTTTGACTAGTTTCGAGCCATTCGGAGGTTGATACGCCGAGATGGCATTCCTAGAGTGTTGTTTGACTTGCTCGATATTTGTTTTGGCTTGTTTTATGTAAGTATCTTACCTAAACTTGATTGATTGGCTTATTTTATGTAAGTATCTTACCTAATCTTGATTGAGGCATTAGTTGGTTGAATTATTTATGATAAATGTGTGCGATGGGTGCGCATATTTCTGGGATTTGAGTCCACGTGCTAGCACAGGGTATTTATCTATGCTCGGGGTAGTGCTTAGACTATGATATGCGTAGAATTGACTGTTAAGCTTTAAGCTATAATATTTCTCATATTTGTAACATTGTTGGTAAAATATTTGAGACATGCTTGAGGTTACAAAGAAACTACTTGCTTGGATAAACTAGATAATTGTTATTAATGTGATGAAACTGCCGTTTTGAGCTATGATAGCATACTTTACATATGCCAACACTTTTGCATGTTATTATACCTAGCCAGGAGCATGAAATCTTATACTTATTCATTATACACGTGTGTTCTTGTATTACTTGCTTCTATGTGATATGATTTGGACTAGAAGCTTGTGACCACGCTGGGCAAAGACACCCAGCTCAGCCTCTTTATTGCAAATGCGGTCATGTGATTACAAAAGCAAGGCTCACAAATGCGATATCCGTAGGCTTGCACTATCAATTATGAACTCTTATGTAACATATCCAAAAATCACTCGAGACCCTCGGACTCCAAACCGAACATGCACAGAAGTGTAATAGCATTCTACAAAATTGCTCGCTACCTTAAATCATCAAAATAACATCAAATAACAAGAATCGATACTCAAATGTACAATTCCTCACATAAAGCGACAAAATGCGCTCGGGTCACTCTCCACCCAAACCAAACGTGTGTACAAGTCCGAAAATATAATACGAACCTACTGGAATCGTCAAAATTCAAAAACACCGGTCCAAGGTTTTGGACCAAGAATGTTGGGTTTTTATTAGGTAATTCCTTTCAATATTACAGTTAAACTTAGGATATGTTGTCAGTCAGTTGACATTAGCGTTCATTTGTTACAGATTTCCAATATAAGATTAGAATTTAGCTTGATTTATTTATATAATTAATCACTAAGCACTCTACTTTGAAGTCTTTGGTTTAAAAAGCCAATATCACTCTCGCCAGAACCTGGATATGCCTCGGGCTCACTTTAAATGTGTGACTAACGTTTTAATTGGCCTAAATTAACCTCCAAAATTATGAGACTTTAAATTCAAGTAGGAAGTAGCTACATTGACTCATTATTGAATGTTAGTGGAAATGATATAGTAATACCGCATTCCATGTAAGTATCACCGTTATTATCCCAAAAAAAAAAAAAAAAAAAAAGTGCTAGCACTAGTTGTAAATAGTTGAAAC
Source organism: Nicotiana noctiflora (assembly GCA_032618575.1). NCBI lineage: Eukaryota > Viridiplantae > Streptophyta > Magnoliopsida > Solanales > Solanaceae > Nicotiana > Nicotiana noctiflora. The sequence continues at coordinate 84,916 of JASVEL010003104.1, forward strand.
TTTAAATGGCCATAACTTTACACTCAATTATCGGTTTTACGAGATTTTTTTTTGATTTTCAGTATTTTTTCGAGATCTAGCCGTTCAAACTGCCGTAAGGCGGTTTGGACAAGCCAATTTCGAGAAAAATAGCCTTTTACCCATTCAATTTGTATTTTCCCCCAAATTGGTGCTAACTATATAGTTCATTCTTATAGAATAATTAGATGGATTTAAGAGTTCAAGATCAAAATGCCTGCAATATTGCGAATGTGTATGTCAATTTCAGTGTTTGTCATTCAATTTCAAAAAACTAAACAAAAGTCGATGGTGATGGTATATATATATATCTAAAAAAGCTACATCTTACAGGAAATTGTAACTTGGCTCAATGGTTTAATTTTTAAATTTTGGCTATTTAAGTACCTCCACTACAACGGTTCAAGCCTCGATGAAAAGGCTACATCTCATTTTACCAATAACTTTGTATTTATTCGTAAATGAATTTTTGAGGGGATGTATTTTATTTTTTTATTTTACGCGAAATAATAAGATTTTTAAAAGAAAATAATTAGGAAAAAATAAAAATAAGGAAAATACTTTAAAAGATAGATATTGTAGATCTCACGACCTTGCGGGCTTAACGCCGTTGCACTTGACATGTCGCTGCGCCTTGGCCTCGA